>JASDQU011176858.1:19902-30457 GCA_032191745.1 Picea mariana
TTTAGATTTCGATTTTTTAGGGCCCGAGCCAAAGGCGAGCCCTTCAAAAATTCTCGACGGCCAAGGCGTAGCCCAGGCCGACGAGGGGGGTTGGAAATAGTTTTCAACCAGCAATTGACGCGCCTCGGTTTAACCTCACTAGCTGCGTCATTGCCCCAAGCGCAAAGATACTTATCTAATCTTTCTTCCCCCTATTTATACCCTTCCTCGCTCTGATTTTGGTTTCGCTCTATGCATGTGGGACAAATATAATGCCACCATTTTTCCCAAAAAAAAACATGCAACTCAATATAAGAGATGGTTCAAGAACGATGGGCAGTATAGTTGTCAAAAAGCAAGAAGTGTGCATCAAAACACTCCTCCACTACTTAGTACACTTATCATTTTATATTTAGTTTTGGGTGATAACATTGGCTTGGTGGTTGGGATGGTGTTTGATTTTGGTGCAATAATTGGTGAAAGGGTATAAGCTTGGGAGAGAATGATGCCAGGTTATTTCTAGTTATGTAGGTAAAAAACTTTAAATTGAGAGATTTTTGTGATATTACAATGAAAAAAAAAAAAAATCAAATTAATTTAAATGTATAAGTTTGGAGGAGAGAATGATGTTAGGTTATTTTTAATTATTTTGGTAAAAAACTTTGAATTGAGAGATTTGTGATAGGACAATGTAAGTTTAAATTGAAAAAAAAAGACAAATTAATTTAAATAGCTCTTAATAAGATACTTTGTCTTTAATAAAGAATGTGTAGTGCATTTTGAGATACCAAGGAGAATTATTTGTGACAAATCCAAGATTACTCAATACCTTTTGGATGTAGCCTAAATCCACTATGTGTATATTTGACCATTGTTGTTAATCAATAAATTTATATTAATTGAGGGTAAATTGGGGGTTATAAATTTGCATAGGATGTGCACAACAACATTGTATGTATATGGTTGACCATGAAAGACYGTAYTATTGAGATCATCATCAAATGACAAAGCATTGRCATGCAACATTCACAATATCAAGACGAAACATACATCACTATATTAACTTCCCCATGAGTCACTCAAATATAACTACCCCAACCAACAATGTTTATCTTTCTTYTTTATCATCACATGAGATAATCAATATCAAATATGTTGATTATTGATAATGTAATTACATCAATTATAACCATAATCAAGAGAAAATGAATTTTATTTCAATTGATTTCTTCATGATATAGAAAATTGAAATTTTATTTTTAACATAATTAATTATAACCATAATCAAGAGAAAATAAATTTTATTTAAATTGATTTCTTCAAAAGATTGAAATTTTATTTTTAACATAATTCAAATTTGTTGAAGTGATATAATTTTTTATATTTAATTTTTTTATTTATAAATTCTATTTTATTTAAATATTTAATTTTTTTTATATAATTTTTTTATATATTTTATTTATTTGTTTATAAAAATTTTATCTAAAAATAACTATAAACCCATATTACATAAGCATAGTATTGTTCAATTTTATTACTTAATATTATCCTCGTCCATGAAATTAAAAAAACACCTTGAAATATTCATAACTTTTACCATAGTGCCATTACTCATATTAACCCAAAAAAAATTCCTCACATACATATCAACATGGCAATCAACATGTCAATAAGACAATTAATTATCTTTTCAATTAAGATTCAAATTTTATTATTTTTTAAATCAAGATTTAAATTTTATTTTTAACATGATTCAAATTTTATTTTTAACATTATTCAAATTTATTAAAGTAATATAATTTTTCATATTTGTTTTTTTCATTTGTATATTTTATTTTATTTTATATATATATATTTATATATATATATATATTTAATTTTATATGAAAATACCTATAAACCCATATTACATTAATATAGTATTGTTAAATTTTATTACTTAATATTTTCCTCTATAAGGTAATAAAAACCTTGAAAAATTCATAACTTTTAGCATATCGGCATTACTCATATTAACCAAAAAGAATTCTCGCATACATATCAACATGTTACAATTAATTATTGATTGAAACATAAAACAATTATTATTTTTTCAATCAAGATTCTTCATTTTTAACCCAATTAGTTTTAGGTCCAGTTTTTTTTAAATGAATTGTGATATTGTCAACCTTGAGGTGAGCAAGTAATTATTTAAGGGCAATGGGGAGATTGCATGTCTTATAAATGCCAATACTTATTCATCAGTGTTTATGTCACAATTCCTTACACCTAATCTATCGTTCTAAACTATTCACCTCAACCATTGTTGGTTTCTCCTATGTATATAATTAGTAATTGTGTTTAACTATTCTTTTATTTATTTTGTTTTTTCTAAATGCTTAAAAGTATAATTAGTAAATAATATGAGGATATAAGTGCTAAAAACATAATTAGTAAATAAATATTGAAATAATATCTAAATAAGAGGAGCTACAAAGTAGCAAGTTCTTGATGAGGAGATTGGAGCAACTGCAAGCTAGGGTTTGGTAGTCGCGGTCACAACAGAGGACAGCATGAGTACCAAGGGGGGCGGTAATGGAACCCCCTCATACAAGCAGGTAGTAGTAGACAGAGGGAAAGGCCCACGAGGCGTAGGTTTCAAGGCACCAATGACAAGCACCTTGAGATCAGAACCGAAAAAGAGTCAGGAAAGCAACCAAAGGAAAAGCGATGGCATGGGGGAAGAAGCCAGAGAAACTCATAATGTTGCGCAAGAAACGACGAGCCCCAATGGGGCAGAAGGGCGCAACCCATGTAAACCAAAGACAACAATGATACCCAAGGTAATACTGGACGATCCGCAAACACAACTCTACAGGGACCAGATGAAGACGCATGCGCTAATTTGCAAGTTTATGGGTTTGTGGCCCACAAAAAGAACGTTGCGCAATTGGATTAAATATCAATGGAAGCCAAGTGGAGAAATGGATCTTCACTTGGGCTCGAAAGGCTTCTTTATAATAGTTTTCATGAACCTGGAAGATAGGGATAAGATCTTTGAGGGGGGCCATGCTTCCATGCCTCAGTAGGATTGTACATGTGACCATGGAAGGAAAACTTCTCTTCGGAGAAAGAAACTTTCAAAAATGTACCTGTATGGTTGAGACTTTACTCCTTGCCGTTAGATTACTAGCTACCTTCCACCTTTGAAGCAATAGGGAACAAACTGAGAAAATACGTGAAGACATCAGAAGCAACCCTAAAAGGACGATACACCTCCTATGCAAGAATCTGGATAGAGATGTATGTGTCGAGGGCACTCCCAGAAGCCATAAGCCTGGAATTCATGGACGAGGAATGGATACAAAACATTAACTATGATCAGATCCCCTTCAGATGCAGGAGATGTCACGAACATGGACACATAATCAGAGAATGTCCGATCATGAAAAAACAAGAAGCGGAAAACACCAAACTACAGTAGGATGAAGATGGGTTTATAAAACCAAATCACAGGAACATAGCTAACAAGAAACAAAGTAAAACCCCAACAGGGAGCAATCCAGAGGCCGGGAATAAAGCAGAAGGACGAGACAAGACCAACAAAGAGGAGGAAGGAGGAAAGGAAAAGACAAAAGCTAAAGAATCCAGGGAACAAGCAACAAATGAGGATACAGATTGCCCAAGAAAGGAGATGGGACAGGGGGGTAGCGCAACTCCTATGAATGGAGAAACTAGAGATACCCCCAACCCCATGCAAGAGGCAGACGGAGACGTGGAAATGACTCCAAGCGAGGTAGGAACAGAAGATCTCGATCTCAAAGACATTGTGGAAAGGGAAGGGATCGATCTCCCGAACATACTGGAGCAATGGAAAAGGCAGGGCATAGACAATGTACCAGTGAAGCAACTAGATCACATCCAATACCTGTTCCTCCTAAGGGAGGAAGTCAAATCCAGAGGGCTCAAGAACACACACGGGGAGATAGGACACCTAGGAATCAAAGTAGGCAAAGGACAACCGCAACTCTCACCCAAGGAGACAAGAAGGAAAAAAGGTAGGAAATCAAACAGCGTAACCCTACAAGAACTAGTAGCTTTGCTGATAAACTCAGGCAAGATCAAAAATCTCTTTCCCAACTCCCCCCCACATGTTTAAATGAATATTATAACATGGAATATAAGAGGCCTAAACAACCCACGAAAGTAGAGAATTCTTAGAAATAGACTTAGGAAGGAACAACTCGACCTCTGTTTCATACAAGAGACAAAATGCATTGTAGACAAAATGCATTGTAGACAAAATGGAAACAATCAGCAAAAAACAATGCAGCAATTACAAGATGTTGGTTGTCGAAGGACAACAGATGGCAGGAGGAATCCTCACCTTGTGGAACTCACAAGTGATGAACCTAATAGCAGCTGAGGCGACTAGGCACACACTTTCGGTTAACATGCAAATCATTGGGAATACAGAGATGATTCTATGCATTAATGTGTATGGACCCCAGATGCTAGAGGAAAAGAGAAGAATGTTTCTAGACCTAGAAGACCTAAAAGCCCGCTCCAGCAACCTCCATTGAATCCTAGAAGGGGACTTCAACATCATCACATCACTTGCGGAGAAAAAAAGAGGCACCATGAGATTGGATAGAGATGTGGAAGAATTCTCAACGTTCATAGACACAACGGAGATGGTGGACATCAGAACCAATAACGAACATTTCACTTGGAACAATAAACGGATAAATCAACATCAGGTTGCGACAAGACTAGACAAATTCTTGGTGTCGGAATCCATCATTATGCAGGGGTTAACCTTAGATTGCAACATCCTTCCTTGGGGGGTTTCTGATCACTGGCCAATCCAACTGAAAGCAAACTTCCCAACCACCCCGAAGAATAGACCATTCAGATTTGAGAAATTCTGGATTGAACACCCCACCTTCAAGGAGAACATCAACCAGTGGTGGCAAGAGGAACAACCGGAGCAAGGGACACAGATGTTCAAACTCTATAAGAAACTAAAGTACATCAAATATAAGCTCAGGGAGTGGAACAAGGAAATTTTTGGCAACATAAACCAAGAGAAGAAAAATATTGAAGACAGAATGAGAAGACTCCAGGAAGTTTGCATAGTAGAGGGCTACATAGAGGACTGAAAAAAGGAAGAGATCCAAATGACCCAAGAGTGGGAAGGAAGAAGCCAGCAGGAAGAAATTCTATGGCGCCAAAAGTCCCGAATCAGATGGCTAAAGGAAGGAGAGAGGAACACCAAGTTTTTTCATAGAACAACCATTGCCAGAAGAGGCCACAACAAAATCCAGAAAATTAAGGATCAGGATGGGATCGAGCGAGAATCCCACAAGGAGATTGAAAATACCCTGGTAAGTCACTTCCATGGGATAGCCCAGGAACCCAACAAAGATCGAACGGAGGCCATCCAAAGGATAACGCAACACATCCCCCGTCTAGTCACCGAGGAACGTAATAACAACCTAAACAAACCCATAGCTAAGGAGGAAATTGATCAAGTGATCTAGGAGATGCCCAACGGGAAAGCCCCAAGTCCAGATGGTTTCACAATGGAATTCTTCAAAGCATGTTGGGAAGTGGTCAAACATGATGTTTATAGGGTGGTGGAGGACTCTAGACGGTCGGCCTCCATCCTAAAAGCGTTAAATGCCACAATGATTACTCTAATCCCCAAAGAAAATGAAGCAAGGACCCCTGACCGCTACAGACCCATAGCTTTATGCAATGTGATTTACAAGATAATCTCTAAATTCATAGCCAATATATTGAAACCCCTCCTACCCACATTGATTTCACAAGAACATGTGGGTTTTGTGGAAGGACGAAAAATCATGGACAACATCATCCATGCCCGTGAGCTAATCCACACTTTGAAAATCCAGAGGAGAGGGGGGATGATAATACAACTTGACCTAGCAAAAGCCTATGACAAAATTAGCTGGCACTACATGGTTAAGACTCTGGAAGCCTTTGGTTTCACCCAACACTGGATCAACTAGATTATCAGCCTAGTCTCAACGACAAGTTACTCGCTCCTGATAAATGAAGCCCCAGCCAAACCCTTCTGACCCACTAGACGCATTAGACAAGGAGACCTGATATCCCCCTTCCTGTTCATCCTGATGATGTAAGGTCTCAGTCGAAGCATAAAAAGCGCAACAACAGCAGGAGAAATAACAGGCCTCAAACCTTTCGAAAACTGCCCTACTTCCACACACCAACAGTTCATGGATGACACCTTACTCCATGGCATACCCACAGTCAAGGAAGCAAAAACATTCAAAAGGATCTTAGAAGAGTTTGGGAAAGCCTCGGGAGCTGAGATCAACTATTCCAAATCGATGATCTACTTTTTCAACACCAACCCTGTAATCCAAAGGAACCTGGCAAATATTTTGGGCTTTGAGCACAAAACTCTCCCAACTAAATACTTGGGCATCCCCCTGACGGACAGAGCTTACAAAATGGAAACTTGGGAAGGAGTGCTCAACAAGCTACATGAGAGGGTGAAAAATTGGACGTACAGATCCCTCAACCTTGTGGGGAGACTGGTACTGACCAAGGCGGTTTTGCAAGCAATTCCAACCTATATGATGTCCATATTTCCCGCCCCCAAAGGAATACTACAAAAAATAAGAACCATCCAAAGGGACTTCCTATTGCGAGGAGCGGAAACAAAGAAAAAATGGGCCCTGGTGGCTTGGGAGAAGGTGTGCAAGCCAAAATGCAAAGGAGGACTCGGGCTACAAGATCCACAAGTAACCAACGAAGCCTATGGGGCGAAACTCTGGTGGTGATGGGTTAAAGAAACTTCTACCCCGTGGGCAACCCTCTGGAAGGCCAAGTATGCCCCGGACATAAACAACCAGGACCGAATTCATTTTATGGGCACCAGGGAGGGATCAACCATCTGGAACCTAGCTTGGCGCAACAAAACCTAGGTCCAGACACACAGATTCTGGGAAGTAAGGAATGGTAAAACAACCAGATTCTGGGAGGATGCCTGGCAACAGGAACCTAAGATGGGAAATCCGGACAGGGAGGAACTCCAACGGGACATGATCGTGCAAGGCAAAACCAACGTCCACCACTATTGGAAGCAAGAAACAGATCGAAACAGATGGAGAATCTGGAACAATCTCAATTCCCAAACTACCGATCGAACCACAACCATCACGAAAGAGGCGGAGGAGGAATTGAGGAAAAGGAAAATTGCAGTCTCGGAAGAAGAAAACCCATTAAGATGGGGCCGAAAAAATGGTGGGGATTTCAACTTGAAGGAAGCCCAACATTACATCGTGGACCAAGACCAAGAAGACCTAGTGCAACTATGGGATAAGCTCTAGAGCAGCCCTAGTGGCCAAAAATAAAAAAATTCAAATGGTTAATACTTCACGACCGAATTCTAACCTGGGAAAACCTAAGGAAAAGGGGCTTCATAGGTCCGTCACGGTGCCACCTCTGCCAAGCTAAGGAAGAAACAACAAATCATCTCCTCGATGAATGTACCTACACAACAAAGATCTAGGACTGGGCGACAGGTATTTTTCGACAGTCCAATATGACCCGAGATAACATCTGCGCAACCATCAACAACTGGAATGAGAGTTACATCAAAAATGAAGAGGTGAATCTATGTTGGACTCTCATTCTGGGGATGATCATATGGACAATATGGAAAGAAATGAACTGACGCATCTTCAAGAATGAAAGCCTCCCAGAAGGGAAAATCAAAGAAAAAATAATCTCCATGACAAGAGAAATGGTGTAGAGCCGCAACTGCCAGAATGGGAAAGCGCAACTCGCAGGTCAGGACTCTAGAGTCCTAGAAGCTTTTCACCTAAAATATGGGCGCAACCGCACACAAATAGGCCAACCACCGCAACTCCAACTAGGTGAGCGCAACTGGAATCCCCCTCCAGCAGGGTCCCTCAAGTTGAATTTCGATGGGGTGGAAAAAGGCAACCCATGCAAGATAGGAATGGGTGGGGTTATCAGGAATAGTGGCGGAAACATAATCCGGCTGTACGCCGGGAGTATGGGAAAGTCAACTAACAACACAGCAGAATTCAGAGCCCTGGAGATCGGCCTCGAGATCCTAAGCCGTGAAAGGATGACAAATACTATCGTGGAAGGTGACTCCACTTTGGTAATCAACATGGTGAAGAGACTCCAAAATGGCACCAGAGTGGGCAAAGTTCAGAGACACTAGCGCTTGGCACACTCCCTGCAGAAAATCCAGGAGCATTTGCAAAATATGAACACAATGGAGTTGTGTTGGGTACGTAGGTCAGCGAATGGCCTGGCGGACAAAATCGCTAATGAAGGGGTTAGCAAGGAAGGATCAGAGTTAGACACCACCTGGAGCAACATCCCAAATGATCAATTCAGAACATATTGCATACAACTAGCGACAAAAGACCGTGACGACAACTTAAGTACGGAAGGTCACATCAAGAGGAGTGGTGCAAGGCCAATAGGCGGGCACGACGAATCCAGGCAGAATCTTCATGGCCAACACCCAATTACAAGTGACAATGTGGGATTAGACCACACAATAGATGGGGGTACGACATCAAGGTCACATCAGTAGGAATAAACGCAAGGCTCGTGCAAGGGAAAGTACAAATGTGACTCAGTTGGTCGTGAGTGACGTAGGACAAAATATGTTACCACGCACCAATAGGGTCACACCCCTCCCAAGAATAGGTACGGGGAAGAGAAAAGTTGGTTACATAATGAGCAGGGGAAATGGCCGACGCAGGGATAATAGACGGATTGTCATGGTCACACATATCGAGACAGAGAAAAAGGACGGGAAGGACTACCTCTATGGGTAGACCATGATTGCAAGGACGAGTTTGCAGCAGGAGAATTTCCATAAAAGGCGAAGCACTAGGAATAGATGTAGTTGGACAAAGTGCAACAACATAAGCCACCACAGAAACAAGGGCCCGGCAAGAAGGAACCCCTGGGTCGATAGGAACAGGAGGAGAATTCAGGGAAAGAACCGCCACAAGCTAGCCAAGATGGTGCATATGAAGAAAACACACGTCAAAAGAAACACCCAGATGGAAGAAAATCTGACAAGCCATAGGAAGATTTCAAGGATGGAGCAAGCAGCTCGACACGCTAAGGGAACCTTCCAGGCGCTGGTCGAACCGAAAGGACAAGCGACCATCACCAGGTGGGAGAGGGAAATCACTGCCAAGCGTAAGGGTAAAGCCTGGGAGGAATTGAGCCAGGAAGCGGACTGGATAACGGACCGAGGGACCACGCAGTCCAGGGAAACCCTCTACCATAAGACGGTAGAGATGGCATGGCGGATAAAGATGTTAATATGCAAAGTGAGCACATAAAAGAAAGCTTCCAGCCGGAAGGGTAACAAGGCCCAAAAAAAATTGCTAAAAGAAATCCTGAGTCGCCTCAACAACCTGGATGCTAGTACAAAATGACTGCAGAGGACCAGAAGAACTAGAAGGAGAAGTTGGAGCGATTGGCTGCCGNCTTGCAGAGGACCAGAAGAACTAGAAGGAGAAGTTGGAGCGATTGGCTGCCCAATTCCACTTATACTTGCGTTACGTCCATCATATGGACATCACACCTACTGATGGGAATGGAGCATCGACCCGGATTAGGAAGACCCACACGGTGGCCTAGAGGGAGGAGAGCAAGGACAAGGCGAAAGATGGAAAGAAGAATCTCATAATACTGGACTAGTGTCGGGTAGCCAATGATCAATGAATGTTATTGGGTCAGTCTTAATTGTTGTCTTGTGTTTTTATGGTTTTGTTATTATTAGCTTGTCAAAACTAGATATGATGGGACTGGACCGGTTTCCCAATGTGGTGTCCAGCCATACCCCTCTGCTATCTCAAAGAACGCAACTCTGAAATGCCTGGGTTGGTTTCCTTTTTAGCAGACCAGGGAGTTCCTCTTTTTGTATATTAGTCTTTTTTAGTAATACAGATACTCACACTCACTTACAAAAAAAAAAAAAGTAGCAAGTCCTTGCCTGATGTAGAGGTTGTAAGGGGATGAAAAGGTCTTTGTTTTCCCTTTTTTTGCATAGTTGCAAATGCTAACAAGTTTTTTTTGGATCATGCGATACATTGCCCAAGCGAAAATTTTCGGTGCATGCAATACACAGGGGAAAAAAATGTTTCCTTGCATATCTGGCATTGCAAGAAACATTCTAAGGAGGTGATAAAAAAGAAGATGAAAACAATTTATTTGAAATTTTCCTTTGTCACTTGAAGTGACCCTTTAAAACCTTGTCTTATCTGCACCACATGAGACCTTGTGTATCGCATGACAAATTTCTTTGGGTGTGAAATGTGTATCACATGGAAAATTTCTTTGGGTGCAACATGGGTATCGCATGGCAAATTGTTTTGGGTGAGACATGTAAATCACATGAAAAATTGTTTTGGGTGCAATAAGCATTTCAAACCTTGTGTATTGCAACTTAAACAAGTTTCGATGTGATACATTTTGGGCACTTTGTCTATCGCATGGAAAAATATTTTGAGTTGTGATGTGTCACTACTTTAAAAGAATC
>JASDQU011176859.1:0-19973 GCA_032191745.1 Picea mariana
AGAATATATGTTTAAAAATTATTAAGTAAAAATTAATTAGGGGATTAATTGTCTTAACATGGTTTTAACTAAACAAAGAGTGGCATAATAATACTAATTAAATATTTATTAATTAATTAATTGTTATAATTTTTATTAATTAAATTAATTACCTATCACATTGAATGAACAGGGTAATAAATTTAAAAAAAGAATAATAAATTATAATGTTTAAATTAAAAAGGTTACGTATACATAAGGGATAAGGGGCATTAATAAACGGATAGGGAACATTAATAAATTGGATAAGGGGCATTAACTATGTGGATAAGGTAATGAATGCATAGATAAGAAAATAAATGAGGAAAGGGCGGTGAAGGAGGGATATGAAGGGAGGAGGTTTACGAAGGATGGATTATCATTCTACGGGGAATTTTCTTTTGGGGTTTCTCTTGGATTTGCAGAGGGGGGAGTTTGAGCTCTGTAGTCGGGAGGATTAGTACAGGGGGCACCGATTTGCTGGGGGTTTTGGGCACGGGGGCCAGGATATCCATATGGTATCCTGGAGCTAGGTAGTTGTCCTAGTTGGCAGGGCGGAAACTCAGTTTTGGGCAGAGTTGGTCCGTGGATTCAAGCTGGGAAAGGCAACAGCAAGAAGGTCAACAAGACAAGCGGAAAACAGAGGGTTAGCATCAGACCCAGGTATTTTAAATTACGTATTTTTTTATTCTGCTATGAATTTTGTTATTCGTTGATCAATTTATATGCGTATGTGCTGAATTTATAAGAGATTACCGAGTTTAATAAATCAAGTAGAAGTTACTGTTTTGTTTGATTAATTATTTGATGTTAAATTAATATGGCCACTACAACGGTCCCTTTCAATACTTAGCCAATTATCTGACCACCGGGTCCCAGGTTTGCAGTATCCAACAGTTATGTCCCATATTCCGTCATATACATCTTGCACCCAAAAAACTTCTATGATCTGCAATTTATGCTTTTACTAGTGAGAACTCACCAGGGGTTCGAAAATATTGGCTTTAATAAACGAACAATAGATGTTGTTCTGTGTGGTACTTATCCCTTTTTCCCTTTTCTTCTTACCATATATTATCGCTTTCTGGTTATATACTTAGTATCCTTTTTATGATCGCGGGTTTCCGAGTTGGCGGGTTGACAGATCTTCATCTCCATATATAGCCTCATATGACGAGTCCGACCGACCACTGTTCCTTTCCATAGTTATCCAATTTTATGGTCGCGATTGTCGGGGCTGGCGCTTTCAAACTCTGCTGCTTCTTGTTCCGTGATATACATCTTGCACTCAAAACTTTTGTGATCTACAATTCCACTGCAAACTCCTCGAACTCGCAAGCTTCACTCTACCAGTGTTCACAAAAGTTTCAAAGCATCTGTTGCTGCCTTAAATTCCCACTAACTTCGCGCCCTTCCCAATGTACATTAATTATGGTCTTACCAGTGACAATTAAACACACTGGTACGAAACAATTGGCATTAACAAGCAAAAATACCTCGAAGACATCTACAATTAACATGCATTAAACCGCCATTTACAGTACTCAAAACGATCATCGTTCCTTTCTATACTTAGCCAAATTTTTCCGCCTGTTTCATGATATACATTTTTCACCCAAAGAATTTCTTGATCTACAATTCCACCCCGGGCGCCTCCAACTCACAAGATTCACTTTACCCGAATTCATAAAAAGTTTCAAACCATTTATGGCTCTCTTCCATCGTCGACACAATCGTGCCCTTCCCAATGCACATTAATTATTCTGGCCTCTAAGTTAACTTCTATTGTTCCGCGACCTTCAAATAGCACTCAGACCTCCGCGATATACAAATTGACTACCAGACTCCGACATCGTCCCCTGTTCTGTGTTACACATTATGCATTCAAATGTTTTTAGCGATACAATTTGATCGTCCGATCCTCACGTCTTTTGGGGAGACCTTCTCACCCTATTTTGGATCCTCAGGTTGGCGGGTTCATGAAATCTCCAATTCCTTGCCTCTGTTTCCTGTACCGACCATCCTCGTATTTCTTTTCAAATATGCAACAACAAAGGTTTAATGCTAAGAATTCATCATTCAACAATCGTAAAGATCATCATTAATAATCAAAATCCTCGAGGACTAACTATCCCTACATAACTTGTCCAGAAACATGCAGAGAAGATCTTTCCAGGTAATGAGAAATCTATTACAAATTTCAATATATTGGCAAAAACAAGTTCGGGTTACTGTTTCCCTATGCCATATTTAGACACTTTTTTGATTGCGGGTTCCCAGATTGGTGGGCTCAAAATTGTGTTTCGAATCTTCCGCGACTTGCAAATAGTGCCCGAAGTTCCGCGATACACAATTTGTCCACTGGAATGCCCCGTCACGAGCTTGACCATCCACCGTTCCTTTCAATACTTAGCCGCAAGTTGGCTGTATGCCCGTGATGTGATACATTTACTATGTATCTAGTCCAGCCTATTGTTTCCTTGTTCCATATTTAGACACTTTTTCGATTACGGGTATGGGAATTTGCGGTCTCAGGATTGTGTTTCCAATGCTCCGCGACTAGAAAACAGTACCCGGAGTTCTGCGATATAAAATATTTTCGTAGGAATGCACCATCGTGCCCTCTTCTGTGTTACGGATTCTACGGGCAACACTCTTGACAAATACAATATGAACCTCGGGCACTCGCCTCTGTTGGTTGTATCTTGTAGCCCTATTTTGAAGGGCCACAAACCACTTTCGATAATTAGCCATTCCTTAATTATTGTTCCCTGTCCCCAGCACCTTCCATGAGCGAAAGGCTCAAGGAGATGTCCCACACTTCTGCCATATAAAAATTGACCACCAGACTCCCATATCATCCCCTCTTCCATGGTACACATTTTGCACTCAAGTTCCCATACATAAAATTTGAATCTCAGGAAGTCACATCTCATGGGGAACCATTTTCACCCTAATTCTAAAGCTCGTCTGACCGCTTTCCATACTTTCCATTTCATGGAATCTCTTTCACGGATCCTAGCGTTGGCGGGTTCACGAAATCTCCACTTCTTAGTCGCTGTTTACTGTGCCCGCCACCTTTGCACTTCTTTCAAAGTATGCAACCACCAAGGTTTAATGCTAACAGTTCAACATGTAACAACCGTACAGGCCGTCATTAAAAAGCAAAAGGCTCGACAAGATAGTCACATTGACTATCGCCACAGAAGTTGCCCAGAGACATGCATAAAAGATCTTGCCATGTAATGGGATATATATTACAAGTTTCAATATATTAGCAAAAACGAGTTCACCTAGCCATTTCCCTATTCCATACTTGAGCCACTTTTTTGATTGTGGGTTTGTGGACAGGCGGGCTCACGATTGCACTTCCATTGTTTCATCTCCTGCAAAATGTACCTGGAGTTCTGCGATATATAAATTTCTTTTTGGATTGTCCCATCATTCTCTCTTCCGTGTTATGTGTTTTGCACTCAAAAAGTTTCGAGACATACAATTTAAACCCTTGGGCCCTCACCTCTAACGGTTGTATCTTGTAACCCTATTTTGAAGCCCACCCAACCGCTTTCGATAATTAGACACTCCTTAATTGCTCTTTCCCGTCCCCTCCACCTTCGTACTTCTTTCTTAATATGAAATTAGTAACCTTTGATGCTAACACCTCACCATGCAGGAACCGTCAACATTGTCATTAATGAGCGAAACGCTCGAGGAGATCTCCCATTAATACACATTAAACCAAGATCCGTGGAGAGTTATATTATCCCTTCAGATTGTTCATCTCAAACATGGGTCGTCGCGTTGGCCTGTTCACGAAATCTCCAACCCTTAATTGCTTATTTTCATACCCTCCATGTTCGCACTTCTAGGTATGCAATTACTAGTCTTTAATGCTAACAACGCATCATGCAACAACCGTCGAAATTGTCATTTATGAGAGAAAGGCTCGAGGACATCTCCCATTCACACGCATAGGACCAAGATTTGCGCAGGGTTATATTAGCCCTTCTAGATCTTCATTTCAAACATCGTCTAGAGAAAACCAACGTTCTCGTAAACTTATGACAGTAGCTTGACAACAATTCTGTGGATATACAATGAATCTCTTCGGATGTGAGGACCAAAACTTTCAGTGGTCCAGGGCATACTCTTACTATTCATCCCGTTTCGCCCAAAACAAAGTGATTTGGGCCTCTAGAATCGCTTGTGCAAGCTGCGTCCCTAAGGTTTTTGACTGTAAGGAGGTGGTCTCTTGGTGCGCCGAAAAATATATTTCAAGCCAAAGAATTATTCCACTGCGCGACCATTCTTCTATTTCTTTGTCACCTTAGGTCTTCCGCAAGATGTTAAGATTGTCGAAGCCAACATTTACCTTTAGAGGACAAGACTGGAAATAGTTCCTAGAAAAACATGATAACGAGTTGGACCTCTTACCCGAGTTCCCCGAAGACCCTACAATGGTTCCTGAAGGTATCACAAAGTTGCAGGTTAGTTCCTTTAGAGATCCATTCCGGGAAATTGCTTGGCTGTTTAAAAGAATAATGAGACAAGAATCCACGACAAGCATTTCCCGTATAGTTATTTATATTTTGTACTTCACAGTCAAGGAACAATTCATTTTTGATTGGGGGAAGCTAATTTACATTGAAATCTGTTCCCAACTATCACGATTCAAAGAAGAGAATAAATTTTATATGTCATCCTACTTGATTTTCGCAATAGTGCATTATTGTCCGTTTCCAAAACTGTCTCTGTGCAAGAAAATAAACTATGAATTCGACCAAGTAACATTTTGGTACCAGGCCTTGTGGAGGCACAAGGCCTCCCATTGTTTTAAATTCCTAACCGAAGACAGAGATAGTGACGACAACATTCCTGCTTCTGACGATTGCAACATAGAGACATTGCAAAGCCTAACTGAATTGTACAAACAACAAGGAAAAGGCTCCGGTGAGAAGAGTCTCCAGTCCCCGACCAACACTCCCAAGAGAACGACATCATAGAGCATCGCTTCAACGACCCACCTTAGTAAGAAAACAACCCATAAATCTTCAAACGGAGGAGGAGATAAGAACCCTCCTCATAGAAAAATTGATAGTTCTCACAAGCTTCCCCTGACGAAGAAGAGGAAAAACATTGTAGAGCAGGCGGAAGAACTCGAAATTGAAAGTGAGGACATGCAACTTGGAACATCTATGGATGCCCTGTTCCGCAAAGTTGATCCACCCGCGGACGCGGTGCACCATAGTTCCACAATAGAAATAGCCGAGACCAACATTTTTTACGAAGATGAATCCTTCATATTCCAGAGCACTTTTGACAGCCAATCTAAAAATTTAATTATTGAAAAGAGAGATGTAACAAATAAGAAAGGAAAATCTCATTTAGAGATTAACTTTAGGAAAATGCAGTGATCCCGAATCTCTCGATTTCACTGCACAACCGATGATTCTCTTGATGATTCCATTGGAGGAATTGAAGCGGAGAAAGCCATACTGAACGACCGGATCAAACAATTGGAGGAGGCTTTCAGTGCTAACTTAGTGTTTGCCAGTCCTTTAGCAAAAAACATGCCTGCTACCCCTGCAGCCAAGTTAAAATGATCCTCCAGCCTCCTCACATCCTGTAGAGCCTATGTAGTGAAGAAAATCAAGAAAAGAATGCAACTAATTGTTGAAGCCTAGGAAACATCACAAAATATAGCTTCCTTTCGAAAGAGGGAAAATGATTTGCATGGACATTTGCAGACGAATTTAAAAAATGAAGAATGTTTCTATGAACAGACAGTGATCCCTTTTGCCAACCATGCCATCAACAACTCGGATCTGAAAATAAGACAAGAGGATCTCCCTTGCCCAAAGCGGGTCAAACAATTAAAATCATGTTGGAAAGAGAAAGTTAAGAACTTGCAACTCATTGTCGAATCATGTGAACAAGCCATATTAGAGAAAGACGAATTATTCAAAAAAATAACCCAAATAGACTTAGTCGGAAGTACCAACGAGGTTCAAGACACAAACTTAATCCTCAAATCCTTGTCCTTAACCAAGCAAGCCTTTGATGAACAACTTGATATTTTAAAGGGGTTGTCTTTAGAAAAGTTTTACGACATCCTTGAATATGGTGAAGATGACGTTGAGAACTGGATAGTGGACTATTTGGCATACAATGAAGAAATTGAACAGGCTCTGCATAATATTTCTATGGATCTAAGGATATTAGAAAACAAGCTTTTCGACATAGAAATCTGGGATGAAATTAACGTGGTCCCCATGAGAAGCTACATTGAAGAATGGATCCAAAGGACAATGGACAAGCTCATCGACGAAGGGCAACAACTGCTTGGAAAGATTCCAGTGGCCGTCGACAAGAGCAACAAAAATGCATCAGCTTCATAGTAATTCTATATTGATCACATCTTGCTTTCTTTATCAATCCAATTATTATACCTCTTTAAATAGAAATCTCTAACCAAAGACTCATAACTTCCAATTTCTTCTTTTCAGGTCTTTCTCTTTACCGTCACACACTTCTTCTTTCTACAGTCCTATTTCTTGTACTTATTTCATTTATGGTCCGCGGGAGCTCCAATCCCAGTCTATATGACAAACACATTTAAATTTCCAGAAATATGGAATAGATTCTAGAAATATGTAACAAACATTATTAATTTTTGATAAATTTCAAAGAAAACTAATTCGGGAACAAATTTTGTGACCTGCTTTCAGAATGCTAAATTTATTTCCTTCAACTATGCTGGATGTAATGAAATTGTGTTTATTATATTTGAATGTTTAATGTGTATGATTCCTGGTCCCTTTTTCCAGGAACCTTTATTTCAAGTCATTGAGACAAAAATTTTCTAAGTCCCATGTTTGAACTATACACACCCCAGGAAAAAACAACCTCATTCGCATATTAACCACATATTAATATAATATTATGATTAACTAATTCAGGAGGTTCTTTGGGGTTCATCTACTAGCCCAATGTCTTATGGCTGGCCTCAGACACACTGCCACAAGGCATCCTATGCATGGATACCACATATACTTCAAGCTGCTTCCCACGTGTCTCTGTTGTTTCAGACTTCTATTTCTCCCTCAGTCCCGCCATAGCGGTGCATTTATTCCCATTCCAACCTAGCAGGGACTACACTGCCATGCAACACTTGTTGTATAAAGTGTCTCTCTACCCAATAATACTTTTTTTTACTTTTAATTGCTTTGTATATATATAAACAAAGTTGATATTGAAATATTTTTCCTAAAGTGGACATTGCAATATTTTATTTATGGTCCACATTGAAATATTCATTTTAAATGCTATGTGTCCATTTCTTTTTACTTTGAATTTCTCTTTGATATATAAAGTTAAAATAATAATAATGTCACAACCAAGCCAGACACCAAATTGGTGTATGAGACCCCCTTGTTTCCAAGACAAGGGACCACCACCATGCAAAGATTTGACTGCTAAAGTAAGTCTACGAAGGAGGAAACACATGTTCTTAACCATTAGGGGAACATTAACACACACACACACACACACACACACACACACACACACACACATAATAATCTATTTTTAAGGTCACAACCAAGCTAGACACCAAATTGGTGTATGAGACCCCCTTCGCCCCATGATTATTATATATATGTGTGTGGGGGGTGGGGAGGGAGGGAGGCAGGNACAACCAAGCCACACACCAAATTGGTGTATGAGAACCTCTTGTTTCCAAGACAAGGGACACCCACCATGCAAAGATTTGACTACCAAAGTAAGTCTACTAAGGAGGAAACACATGTTCTTAACCATTAGGGAGACATTAACACACACACACACACACACACACACACACACACACACACACAATAATAATAATAATAATAATAATAATAATAATAACAATATATTTTTAATGTCACAACCAAGACAAACACCAAATTGGTGTATGAGACCCCCTTCACCCAACAATTATTATTATTATATATTTATGTGTGTGTATGTGTGTGTGTGTGTGTGCTGGGGGTAGGGTATACCTCTATAGACTTTAACAGTCAAATCAATGTATATATATATAAGTTGATTAAAATTATTTTACTTAAGGTGAACATTGATATGTCTTATGGTAAGGAGTCTCCTGATTTTGAAAACCAACTAAGAGTCCTCAAGGATTTTTGCTCCAATATGGGTATGACCGTTAATATTGATAAGACTAAGGTCATGATTATTAAATCCAATAAGATCACATATGATACCTTTGTATATGACAACAACAACTTGGAGGAAGTTACTTCATATAAATATCTTGGAATTGATATTCACCATAAGCTCAACTGGAATTATAGCATTGAGAAAATGATTATTGGGGGATGGAAAGCTTATTATGGGCTTGAAAACAATTGTAAATCAACCAATATTTGGAGTTGGAATAAGAAGAAACTCCTCTTTGAGACTCTTGTTACACATGTTATTCTTTATGGGTGTGAAGTCTGGGGCTGTAGTATCTCTCGTGAATCTTGGAGAAAGATAGAACAAATACAAATGAATTTTATAACCTATATTCTCAAAATTAAAGGAAATATGCCCTATCCCATCCTCTTAGAAGCAAGCCTCTCCCCCATTGAGAGAATGGCTATGACTAGATACCTGATGTATAAGAACAAGTTAAACAACATGGAAAACAAGAGGCTTCCTAAAATTGCTTCAAATTCGAGTTGTAACGACCATCGACTCAAGCGAGGATGGCATAAAGATGTCCAATCTTGACTAAACTATTGAGGAATCATGGAAGACACCATTTTGTAGAATAAAGATACTATTAAAAATATCATCAAATCAAAATTTAAGGAGAAAATGTGGTGTGATAAAGAGTTAGAGGAAAAAAGAAAATTAAGGTATTATAAGGATGTAATCAACCTTAATCTAGAAGATCAAAATTATCTATCTGTTTTGACAAGTGTAAAGAAAAAAAGAAAAAAATAAGCATTGCTAAGATAAGAACAGATTCTCACTAGCTCCATAATGAAAGTGAGTGTTGGTCAATTCCTAAAATGCCATGGGATGAAAGAGTGTGTCACATTTGTGACACTATGAAGGTTGAAGATGAAAAACACTTTCTCTTAGATTATCCAGCCTATACCTAGATTAGATCTCATTTTCAAAATATTTATCACACTACCAACCTTCCTAACCTCTTAAATCAACAAAACTATAATGATCTTAGAAAGCTTCTCTTAATGCCTTTAAAACACATAAACTAAATTCTTCTAAACAAAATAAATAAAAATAAATATAAATATAAATACTTTTACATTTTATTTATTTTCTAATTCATTTTATAAGTAATTATTTTTTCTTATATAATTAATTAAAATTATTTAAATTTTATGCATAAAGTGTGGTAGTTTTCCTCATTTCATTTACAATAATCAACTTCACCTATATTATGTGGTAATGGATTCCAATAGATAAAAAACGGTTCACATTATACCCTAAAAAAATTGGAACTAATTATCATTTAAATCTTGGAAATGGATTCCAATAAATAAAAATGGTTCTCACTACTACTTCTTTAGACATTATACCTTAAAAAAATTTGAAACTAATTATGATTTAAATCTTAATTAATGTTATATTTTAAATTAAATTCCATGAAAAAGTTTTTCTCCTCAAATCATTTTATAAACTATAATTTTTTAAGACATTAATTTCCTATATATTCCAACTTACATTATGTTGATTTTTTTGGTTTGTAAAAGAAAATCACTCTAACTATATTATTATCAAGGTACAGGAACTCAAATAAAACAAGATCATACTTGATCAGTTTTATTTTATATTCAGCGTATTTATATATTTTTTTCATATTACTAATTTTTTAATAATTTTAAATTTTTTCACTCTAACTATATTATTATCAAGGTACAGGAACTCAAATAAAACAAGATCATACTTGATCAGTTTTATTTTATATTCAGCGTATTTATATATTTTTTTCATATTACTAATTTTTTAATAATTTTAAATTATTATTTTTTTTATTTAAATTTTTGAACACCATATTTTAAATAAATTTAGAAATTTATTTATGAATTTAAGGATTCTTTTAAATAAATTTAGAAATTTATTTATGAATTTAAGGATTCGATCCCTTTCCTTTTCCAAATTTGTTTATGAATTTAAGGATGGGATTCCCTTTGTTTTTTTCTCTTTGAAAAAGTATAAAGCTAACTTATGTTGTTTGTCGTCATCCCATTCTGTTTCTAAGATGATGTCTTAAATTAATGAAGATTAAATAAATACTACTTTCAATTATAAAATGTTTTTTATTCAATATTAATATTATTCAATTATAAAATGTTTTTATTTAATATTAATATTAAATTTAATCATATTTAAATTAGAGATATTTATTTTATTTTATTTGTTTAAAAAATATTATTAAAATAATACATGAACAACTTAAAATTCTATCAACTTCACATAATATTTAATTATTTTACTTTATTTAATAATATAAAAAAATATATTAATTAATTTTCATTAAAATTATTTTTTAAATTCAATAATAACAAATAATATAAAGGAAAATAACATGAACAACTTAAAATTCTATCAACTTCACATAATATTTAATTATTTTACTTTATTTAATAGTATATAAAAATATATTAATTAATTTTCATTAAAATTAATTTTTAAATTCAATAATAACAAATAATATAAAGGAAAACTACTTTGAGTTAATGATTATAATATAAAAGACAACTATATGCTATTATAATTTGATTGAATTAAGTTTTTTTTTAACTAAAATTTTATATTACTTTTCAAAGTAAAAAATTAGAGCATAAATTCATGACATTGATACTGACGCTGCAAACAAAAGAAATTAGCCTCGATGTTAAAGTTCCAAAAATTTGTCTAAAATAACTGTAAAAAGACACTATTACATAGTTGAGGCAATGCTCATAGGCAATGTCTATGAGCATGCCAAAAAAAAGGTCCAAAAAGAAGTCCTTGAGATCTTGCTATCCAAACTGAAAATATTAGAATCAAAATAAAACACTTCATGTAGATTATTGTATTCTTGGATGATTCATGCCACTTTGTAACCACGACTGATTGAAGAATATTCTCTGGTCATCAATTGTCTATAATATGGGGTATTACTTCCTTACTTCCTTCCTTCGATTGGGGGATATATCGTATTTGGTGTATCGTAAGGCCAAGGAGAGAAGTTATTATTTCGAAAAGAAAAAGAAAGGGAGGGAGGGGTGGGTTATTAATATATTGATGGATACTTTATTTCATACGTTATTTATATAAATCTTCTCCTTCCCATTCCTGATCTACACGGAGCTCTCACCTTATCTTCCCCTTCCCATTCCTTATATGGAGTGACTTACTCCCTCCATTCCCAATTCTTGTCAAAACCTTTGTTCGTCATTGTCCCTGCTTATTTTCAAAAGAAAGTTGGGTTGAATGTAGGTAAATTCGAGATAAGGAGGGTTTTGGAATTATGGAGGATATGTTCATGTAATATGTTCATGCATGATAGTATGGATGAGATGTTCATGTAATATAAAGCTCGATATATATTAATATATTTTATAAAATGATTTTTTTTAATACTTTAATATTAATGTATTAAATCAATATAGATTTATCTTAGCTCCAGATTTATTAACTTTTTTAAGAGTGTAAAAAGTGAGAAACTTGGATCCCTTGGAAGTTTGATAGATCGTGGGTTAAGATGGATCTATGTTTGTAGATAATTAGATGACTAGTTGGTGGGTAAAGTGGTAAATTTTCTTAAACATGATAAACTATTATTTAGATATTGAAATATTCATTTGCTATGTTTATATAAATTAAAATTGAATTAGTTGTTAATGTAAATTAGTATAACTTTTGGATTGTTTAGCCATGTTTATATCAACTAAATTTGGATTACTTGTTAATATAAATTTATTATAATTTTGAGTTTATTAAATATTAGTATAAATCTATTTTAATTTCAAATTTAAGGGATAAATTTCTCATGGTGCAAAGTATTCCTTAGATTTTTTTAATTTCAAAAAAGTTTCGATCACAAAAGCTTTGTTTAGATATTGAAATAACTTTCTGTTATTAATATTTCTTAAGTTTCACTTGTCAACTCCATGTTGAATATGGAAGGAATTATACATCTCTTTCATACTTATTGTATAAAGTGTCTCTGGATTATGGAAGGAATTACACATCTCTCTCATACTTATTAGTCCTTGCCGAAGGCGGAGAGGGACTATAACGATCCATAATTCGTTGACTTCATATTAGTTTGTCCTTTGACAAAAAATATTTGCACAATATCTATTGTTGGAACTAGGGAACTAAAAATATTAATTTTTATATAATAAAAAATACCATATATGTCATGATCTAATTGGATAACAGATTGGAGGTCTTATTGCCAGCTTCGCTATTCCCAATGTTTTATATGTTAGCATATCCAAAGTTTTTGATCATATACAGTCTTTCTGAATTTTTACTTTTATTCTTGAAATGTTTGGATATCCAAAGTTTTGAAGATAGAGAGTCAAATTTTTATTAGTTCACTTCATATTACTTTGTCCTTTGAATAATTTTTTTTTACATACCTTCTATTGTTCGAACTATTGTTACTATTTTTTTTTATTGTTATAAAATAATATAATAAGTGTTTTTTCGTATGTAACAGAGCCGTCACACTGCATTTTTTCTTAAATGTTTACACATCAGTCCCGATAGACTTAAATGTTTACCTAACAGGCCTCACAAGCTTAAATGTTTACTTAACAGGCCTGTTACAATACAATTTCCTCTGTTTTTTTTTATGCAATGTTCTGTGCAGTGAATATGGGCACTATTGTTCTTCAACGACATTAGTAGTTCACTAGTTCATGCTTGCTCCTTGCTTATTCACTAGTTTATTGTTTGTCTGTTCATGTTGTTCTTGTTTTCTTGTTGGTCTTGTTGCAGTTTGCATGCTTGGGTTTCTGCAACTGCGATTGGAATTGGCCTTTAGTCGTTCCCCATTGACGAGTAGGTTTCAGTGCCGTGTTTAGCTTCCTTTGCTATTTGCAATTTGCAGGTGAGAAATTTCACTACTAGGGATGCCCGAGTCAAAATCCTCTTGCTGAACATCTTTGTATGTGAGGAGAAAATACGATTTACTTTTCCTATATGTCACTGTGGCTGCGATGGAGGTGGTTCTGTGTCGAACATTGGCGATCAGGAATGGGACCAAGACAACATTACAGTCCTGATTCTCTGGTCGTAGTAATCACATACAAAGATGGACAACAAGAGGATTTTGAACGCTCCCAGTATTGAAAATACCAACCATGAAAATTGCACCTTTCTTAATTGTTTGCACAATGGAAAGCTTTTGGATGGTCCTCGCACCCTTAAATGTTTACCTGACAGGCCTCACAGCCTGAAATGTTTGCTTAACATATGTGTTACAATACATTTTCCTCCGAATTTTTTGATACAATCTTGTGTGTAGTGAATTTGGCCAATATTGTTCTTCATTGACATTCTTGGTCAGTTGGTTGGTGCTTGCTCCTTGGTTCCCTGGATGCTGCGTATTGTTGTTTGATTCAATTTTGCAGGGTTGAGGTCCTGCAGCTGCACTTGGGCCTTTTGGTGCTTCTTCACTAGTTTGTTATTTACTGCTTGCTCTTGTTTGCTTCAAGTTTTCAAGGTTGTTCTTCAACGACATTACTGGTTCACTGGTTCATGCTTGCTCCTTGCTTGCTCACTAGTTTCTTGTTTGTCTGTTTCCATTGTTCTTGTTTTCCTGTTGGTCTAGTTGCAGTTTGCACACTTGGGTTTCTGGGACTAGGATTGGAACTGGCCTTTTGTCATTTCTCATTGACGAGTAGGTTTCAGTGCCATGTTTAGCTTCCTTTTCTATTTACAGTTTGCAGGTGAGAAATTTCACTGCCGGGGATGCTTGGGTCGAAATCCTCTTGTAGAACATCTTTGTATGTGAGGAGAAAATGTGATTTCCTTTTCCTATATGTCACTGTGGCTATGATGGAGGTAGGTTCTGTGTCGAACATTGGCAATCAGGAACGAGACGAAGACAACATTACAATCCTGCTTCTCTGGTCGTAGTAATCACATACAAAGATGGACATCAAGAGGATTTTGAACGCTCCAAGTTTTGAAAAATACCAACCGTGAAAACTGCACCTTTCTTAATTGCTTGCACAGTGGCAGGCCTTTGGATGGTCCTCACAACTTTAAATGTTTACCTGACAGGTCTCACAGCTTGAAATGTTTGCTTAACATATGTGTTACAATACATTTTCTTCTGAATGTTTTGATACAATCTTGTGTGCAGTGAATTTGGCCAATATTGTTCTTCACCGACATTCCTGGTCAATTGGTTGGTGCTTGCTCCTTGGTTCGCTGGATGCTGCTTATTGTTGTTTGATTCAACTTTGCAGGGTTGAGGTCCTGCAACTCTACTTGGGCCTTTTGGTGCTTCTTCACTGGTTTGCTATTTGCTGCTTGCTCTTGTTTGCTTCAACTTTGCAAGTTTGGGGTCCTGCATCTGCAGTTGGACTTGTTGTTACAGTTTGCGGGCTAGGGGATGCGCTTCTGTCATTTTCCATTCACCGGCGGGTCTCGGTTTTGCGGTTGCATTCTTGCATTGCTTGACATGCCCGTTGCAATACATTTTCATCCTTGCAATGTTGTCTTCAGTTAATATGGGTGATATTGTTCTTTGGCGGCATTACTGGTTCAGTGGTTGCTGCTTGCTCGTTGCTTGTTGACTCGTTTCTTTTTTTCCTATTGCTATTGTTGTTGTTGTTGTTGTTGTTCCCCATTGACGGGTGGGTTTCATTGCTAGATTTACGTTCATGTTCGTTCTTCGCTGTTTGCTATTCGTAGTTTGCAAGTGAAAAACTTAAATGCTGGAAATTCCCGAGTCAAAATCCTCTTCCAGAACATGTTTGTATGCGAAGAGAAAATTCGATTTCCTTTTTTATATGTCAGTGGGTGTTATGGAGGTGTTCCAATTGTGGATGCAGAATGCCAACCGTGCAAAACTGCAACTTCCTTAAATGTTTGCATAGTGAGAGGCCTTTGCACTGTCCTTACAGTCTTACATGTTTAGCTGCCAGGCCTCACAGCATGAAACATTTTCTTAACATGCGTGTTACAATATATTCCTACGATTTTTTTATACAATCTTGTCTGTAGTGAATTTGGACAATATTGTTCTTCATTGACATTCCTGGTTGACTAGTTGATGCTTGCTCGTTGGTTCACTGGATTTGCTTATTGTTGTTTGATTCAACTTTGCAGAGTGTAGGTCCTCCAGCTGCAATTAAGCCGCTTCGTACTTGTTTCTTCACAAACACATCTCCAGTTGGAAAACACAAATTGGAACATGGTTTTACAGTTGGGCCACCAAAAAATACTATTAAGATAAAATAATATGCAAAATTTTGCAGTAGATATAAACAACATCTCTTTTGACTTGAACCAGAGTTTGTCGAGCTCCAACTATATTTCATAGCCGAGAATGTTTTTCCCACAGTTAATGTGTTTCTATGGCTTCATAGTTATGAGACTAAGTGTTGTTGTGTGAGGGATAAAGTTGTCGTCTCCCTTTCTTTTTCCTCTTCTAAACTTTCCCATTTTTCCCTTTTGTTCTTCCCCTCTATTATGCTTTTCTGGTTCTATACTTGGTCACATTTCTGTGCTCGCAAGTTCCCGGGGTGGCGAACTGACAAATCGTCATCTCCATCTATATATTCACATTACGAGTCCGATTGACCGCTGTTCGTTTGTATACTTAGCCAATTTTATGAATGCGGGTTTGTGGATAGGCGCTATCGAACTCTGGTGCCCTGTGTTCGGGGTATACATCTTGCACCCAAAACTTCGGTTCTTTACAATTTGACCCCGAGCCCCTTGAACTCGCAAGCCTTATTCCACCTACGATGACTCCGTTTGTCCGAACCGCCTTTCCATACTTAGTCGAGTCTTCAAAGTTTCGCGAGTTCACGCACTCCCAGGTTCAGAAAAGTTTAAAAGCATTTTTCTCTCTCCTTCATCTCCGCCACCTTCCGCCCTTCCCAATGCACATTAATTATGCTTTTACTAGTGACAACCCAACAGACAGGTTCGAAAAGATTGCCTTTAATAAGCGGAAATATCGAGGACATCTCCCATTAAAATGCATTAACATGCGAATATTATGGGATCTGATAAGTTTTTTGGCGTCCATCTTGAATTGGCAAAATGTGTTGGTTATTTTAGTTTTTTTAAGGCATCATCATAGTAACAATGCAATATTTTACTACCACGCTACCATCCATAAACATGTCATCCTTAGATGTCTTCACGTCATGTCCCTCTTTAATACTATGCATATATTACAGGTTGTCATATTTGAGAATCTACTTGCATATGGAAATGTTGACTCGTGTTATTGGTGACTATTCAACACACATATTTGAAAATATTGGCATTAATAAGCGAAAAGATCAAGGGAATCTTCCATTAAAACGAATTAAACCAATATGTATAGAAGATTATACTATCATCCTCCAATGTTCATTTTAAATACTTATTCCCATTTCTCTCTATTTGAAGACTTGGGCTTTAAGGTGGCTTCATTGTAATGTTCCTGGTCATGGACATGTGAGACAACTTAGAGATTCCATTCAGGCGCAATTGAAAGATGAGGAAATGGTTTTATGTGACGTCAGCTTTGAGTGAAAAAAAACTTTGTTAGCCAACAAAAATCCAGACAAAAAAAACAAACAAACAAGTATCTTGTGATTGGTGTTCTCCCTGTATTCAATGCTTTGATTGGTTGAAAGGTCTGCTTGAAGATTTGTGTGTTGAAATTATTTGTTTTCTTACTGGGAATTGGAAGGGACTTTTAGGTCACCTGCTAAGTGGTCATTCATTGAAGTATATAGCTTCTTCCAACAACACATATTTGGCAAGTGTATCAAATTCTGCATACCACACAAGAATTTATCTTTCTTCAGAGGAGTCGCACATATAGTGTCTTGCAAAACGGTCTGGAATATTCAGAAATGACACCAAATATTACTCCATTCATGAATATACTTGAAAATTATAAATTTAGATCGTCGCAAATGTGAGAAACTATATGGGTGGTTGAATCAACATCCTATAATTACAGAAGTTTCTATTTCAAAGTTTGTTGAGCAATTTCTGGGTGTGGTAACAAACTTGATAGAAAGTTAGATTCTTTATCAAAGTTTGTTCATCATCCCATGGATGTAGTAATAGAATCGACATATAATCAACTTTCTATCGCTACTTCATATTTTTTTTCACTATTCCTATGCATATGATTGCATCTGGGTCGATGAGCTTGCCCCTCCTTGCACAAATATTCTCCTCCCACTTGAAGGTGGGTATATAACCAGGGAATGACGCTCTCAAAATTTTCTAATGCCTGCATCGACATGTAACTGGGAAAATTTAGTGGGAAGGACTTCTGGATTATGGACTTTGCAATAGTTTCTGAAGATTACTTTGTACTACTACCTTTTGCAAGAAGTTTGGCGTGTTCAGGTAATGATTTGGTTTCTGAAAATCACGTTTTACTGCCACCTTCATGTAATCATTTTGTTTCATTCTTTGGAAGAGACATTGCTGTGGTAGTGTAATCCAGAGTTGTTTCCACCCAATATCAATCTTCCTGCTGTTTCCCTTGCTTTGAATAAGGAGATTGCATTTGTTATGTTGCAGTGGATCCGATATTTGAAAAAAAGAAGGAATTGCTCGATGCTTGAAGTAAGTGCCTTCCTAGTCATAGAGTGCTTCCATCACCAACTTGTGTTTGCACAACTGTTTTTATTTCTACCTTCTTTCTTTGTCCTGGTGGTGGATCCTTCTATGCCAACCAACATGATGGAAATAAACTAGCTCTAGCTCTAGGGAATTTGGTCGCTTCCAGGTATCTGAGTTGACTATATATTAATTTCGGTTAATTTAAAAAGGTTTGTGTGTGAAAACTAATGTTAGACATAGAAAATTCAATTTCTTATATATTAAAATATAGAACAATGTATTTTTGTAACACACGGTTGTTCGAAAAGTTTCAGCCGTTGTTTCGGATTCATGTCCTTCAAGGATGTTAATTAATCACACAATTAATATTGCTTATGCCAATGCAATCGATCCATCGTCCACTATGAAAATTGCATTAACACTGCAATGTTAGATAATAAATGTCTGACATGTGCCTAATGTCAAGGTCATTATCTCACAAGACACCCAACGTCCAAATATTTATGGACTCAGAGCAACATTGCAGTTGTCATGACAAAGCAACACTAAAGTCGATGTTCTTTGCAGGTCTAACAATCCTGTAGTCTAAGTGCTTTGACAATGACAACCTTGCTTGTTCACCGCATTTCCGCATTATTCCCATTGCCATCACTAGTGTCGATGTCCGAGGCCGAAGCTATCTGGAGCCTAGAGTCACCGCTAGTGTGGATGCCTGAAGGTGAAACTACCTGGAGCCTGGGATCATGACTTCTTACACTTCACATTAGTATCGGTAGTGATCGAAAGTTGATTATATGTCAAGTCTGTTATTACATCCATAGGTCACTCAACAATCGTTGACATAGAAACTGGTTGTCTGTCAAGTCTGTTACAACTTTGGCATAAACACTATGTAATTTTAGAATGTTGATTCAAACGCGCATACGGTTTCTGACGTTCTTGAGGATCCAATTTTATAATTTCCTTCTGAGTGTATTCGGGCATGGATTAATAATTCATGTCACTTCCAAATATTCCAGACCATTTTGTGGGCCGCGATGTCTGCCACCCCTATGACAAAAGATATATTCTGATGTGATCTGCAACATTTGATACACTTTCTAGATCTGTGTTGTTGGAAGAAGTTATGTACTTCAACAGATGAGAATTTTGTAGGTGGCTTGGACGTCCCTTCCAATTTACAACAATAAAACAAAGAAATTCAACATACAAATCTTCAGGTAGGCCTTTCAACCAAACAAATAATCAAATATAGGGAGAATAACAGTCACAACATACTTGAATTTTTTTTGTCTTAGCTTTTGTTGGCTAACAAGATTTTTTTCCCCCAAATTTGACGTCACATAAAACCACTCCCTCATTTTTGAATTGGGCTTGAATAACATCTCTAAGTTGTCCCATATGTCGATGACCAGGAACATTACAAGGAAGGCACCTTAAACCCCAAGTTTTTGACGATAGAGGGAAATTAACACTCAGTAAAGTATGAAATGTTGAATAACCATCTAATGCAGGCAAACCATATCTAGAAGAGACAAACTATTCAAAAAGATGGGATAGATCTAGCTGGCAGCACCAATGAAGTCCAAGACTCGAAATTGATATTCAACTCGTTGTTTTTTACCAAGCAAACATTTGATGATCAAGTTGAAATCTATAAAAGACTGTCTACATGCTTCATTATTGTATATATATATATATATTTTTTTTTTCGGCGGCAGCCCCAATTGCAGTCATTATGGAAAATGCATTTAAATTTCAGAGAATATCTGCTGAACTTTTTCAAGACAACTGTTTTGGGAAATATTCTCAGCTGTATTTTGTAACCCAGTTTATCTGAATATAGAATATTTGAGGTTTTAGTATGGTTTTTTCCAATCTCTCGTATTGTTTTTTAATTTTTTTTGTACTTTTTTTTTTGTGTGTGTGGTTAAACATGGACGACAAGCTTTTCTTTCTGCTGCCCAACACTTCGATTTAAATAATGGCTACTCTGTTCGCTTCTTACATTTTACATGGAAGAATAATTTGTGATAGGCCATACTTATGTGGCGCCCGTCCTATCATTAAGAAAGAAATGAGAGGACCCGTCCTGCTTTCATTCTCCGGGGTCCCGTAAATAAAATGAA
>JASDQU011176860.1:15696-26007 GCA_032191745.1 Picea mariana
TTATACATGAGAGCCTTGAAGATAAGATAACCATCTCATAATTACAAATCCACTATTCTCTCAACTATTTTCCATTATTACAAAATATGATCCCTTCAAATCCTCACACATATCTCTCATACATCTTGGATAAGATACTCCAACCAAATATCCATGATCTTCTTCTTGGAATGGGCTTGAATTATCTCCTCAAATCTTGAAATGGTGGAGGAAGTATTCGAGAAGTTCTTTTGAATTAATCCTTCTCATATTCCTACACATTACAAAGATCACACAATTTTGATATATATATGAAAACATGTCAATTTTCTAACATTTATTCACAAATTCCATTTTAATAATAAAATGAATAAAGTGGAAAATAATAAGGTGAAACCCAAATGTATTTATGAAAATGATGTCATGAAAGGTTAATGGGGCAATGAAATGTGAAGAATAATGAAGGGAAAGGTGGATAAAAATAGGACATTTCTGAGCCCCAACAATTGGCAGTAGTCAAGTCGCCTCTGAACAAAGCACAAAGTTTTGACTCAAGTCTCAAACAATTTGGGTTTAGTATGGCTTTAGGAAACTAATCTAGTTACATAGATTTGTTACTCCTTCAAGCGATTATTCTTCTATTCACTGTGGAGAGTCTATTATTGCCTCTTGCATCATAGACTTATGTCAATGATAATTTTCATTATGTGCTGCCTAAGTCACAAAATGTGTCATTTTCTTGTTCCAAGGAAGTTTAACCTGTGTTGACCATTCTGAAGAATTCTTGTCTTTGCAAGTCAACCTTCCTGTGTGTCAAGTACATCTCAAAATCAGAAGTATCTTTGTCCTATACTCGTATTGGTATGGAAGGTCCTCATTGAATTCTCATTAGTGGGTTAAGCTCTTATCGACAATGACAAATTTCTCTGAGATTTTAGTTTAGAGTTTCACCCTGACCCTATTTACATCATTGATAGGTAGCCTTGTGCTCAATAGATGAAATTCCATCATTGGTCATTGACTAAGTAGTTTCCCTCATGTTCAACGACAAGAAAATTATTCACATATTGGGATTCATTCAGTACCTTGGCTTCCATTTGTCCCCATTGGTGGTTTCCTCGCCTTTGTCGAAAGTCTTCATTATTGGTTGTTATTCAGAGGGTATTTTTCATGCACTATTTACATTTGGTGCACACGGGGGATGTACTTTGTGGTGGTCTTTATAATATTTCATTTGAGTCCTTCCAAATATTTGGCCTTCTACTACTCCTCATGTTGGATGATGGGGGATTCCTTAATTCCTTCCTTCCAGTTGATCTCTTTCTATCAACTTCAACACATATTACTTTGGGATAGGGATCTAGAGTCATTTTTAGTACCTTAGGGCTTGCAGTCATCAAAGGTAGGTTCCCTCACTATTGACAGTGGTAATACATCAATGTCCCCTGATCGGTAGATTCTACCAAGTGTTTGACATCTGATCTTATATTCACATTTGTTAGATTGTACTAGGTACCTTTAAACCCATTATCATTATTGGTGGGTTGTATAACATTTATTAACGGTATACATCAATGAACGATAATCAAATAGTGTCTTCCTATGTTCAAGTTCAACACATCTATTCGCATAGTGCATAATCGTACCATGACGATTGGGTGAAGAGCTCAAGAATGTAGTAGCATCACCTCTTTTTGTGTTGTTTCTTGGGTTTGTATTGGATAGTACCACCCCATACATTGGTACTTGTGAAGGATCATTTTTTTCATCTCTTTCCCTAGATATCCTTCATTGATTCTAGGACATAGATCCAATGTGTATTTTTTTGTGGCTATGATATTTGTTTAAATGGATCCATCGTGTATCTCTTTCTTGGCCATGATCAATGCTATATATACATCTTACATGGATTCATAGTGTACTTGATTGGCAACCATGCTTATCATCACACCTGAGCATGGGTATGCTCACCTCAGGAATTGAGTTGTTCTGACATGTTTTGGTGTTGGTTATTGTCCTTAGATTGAATTTTAGAGGCCTTTACCCTCGAGTAACTGCTCTTGAAGACTTATAATGTATTTCAACCATTAGTTGTTCTTTTGACCTCACACATTAGGGAGCATCTGTTATAGCATCAAATTCCACCTCTAAAGCTTTGATGCTCTTGTTTTCCTTATCCCTATCCTCCTTACAAAAAACTATTCTCCATACCTCCTTAAGACCTTCTAAAAATTAAACTTTTGAATCATGTACATGCCCTAACAACTATGTTACTCGTGTACACGTGGGATACTTAAGGGACACTCTCATACATGATAATAAATGTTCAATAAAAATATAATTATGCCCAAATTAAATATGAGTTACGAGATTGGTTAGTTTCCTAACTCCATTTCCCCATACTCAAATGTATCTAACTGATTGGAGACCACATAAAAGGAACATTTTCCTCATGGAGAAAGGTAATGATACTTTTCACATTCAAGAAAACACTCATCTGGCTATTCCTTTCGAGTCTGTAAGACCATTTTATTCCTTTTGTTGTTGATTTCTTGACTTGGAAACCCTTGTTTCAAGTTTCCCTCTGATCACCAACCTTTTATTGCCAATATTTTCTCTCTATACTTTCTTTGGGCCTATGGTGATTTTAGTGTCACGAAAATCCTTATAGCAGGAGCTGGGGTGGAGGAATCTAGGATCTATTTCAATAGGGCAGTGCCGCATCGAGTAGGTATAAGCTGTAACCACCTTGCTAATATTCATTAATAATATATAAAACTTGTTCCTTCGAAGTATCTTGTGTTATTATTATTTATATTTGCAATGATTTTGTATACATTTCAGTAGAACACTAATTGCTTCGTTCTTTTATGTTATTTTTCATATAACTAATGAGTTGTTATTACTATAACTACCTTTTCATATAGATATACTTGTTCAATTTTTTTATAGGTTGCGTAATACCATTGGGAAGGAGCGAAAGGAATCCATCAATTGGGAAAACATCGAACATTGGGATCCTGGTGAGTCAATTTTCCTCTTTTTCAATAAGTTAGTTATTCTTGTGAAATTTTGTTATTATATCTTATTTTGGTATTCTATTTGGAATGTACTTTGTATATGGTCATAGGTATGCTGCAGTATATCCTACTACTGTAGGGTATTTTTTATGCAAACCCCCAAGGGTTGGTGCGACCTCCCGGTCTAGGATCGAGATTCACAGTAGCTGAAGTGGCTCGCAGGTCCTTGTAGAACCCCTGGAATATTTACCATAGGAACTTCACCACAATGTTACGTTAAATTTCCTATTTGTGAGGGTCCTTTTACCTCTGATGACATTATGCACAATACTAGTCACCGCAAGCCAAAACCAAGCGTTTAGCAAAAAGGGCTCGTTCAATGCTCCGGGACTTCGGGAGAAATCACCCAACAAAATATGCTCGAATCACCCAGAGTGGTTACCGGTCGAACTCGATCATAAAGAGATATTGACTGACAGTTTTGGGTCCTCACCCTATCCTTCCACTGATGGAAAGACTTAATCGGATGACTAGCGGGGATCCTTAGTTCTTGAATATCTATGGCTAGGGTTTATTTTAGGACTCTGGGCTTCGGGGCATTTTTTTCTCCACACAAACAGGACCAAATCACCTGAAGCTCCAGATCACCAAATATCTCAGGGATCTATGGCTCACACTTACCCATTGATACACAACTGAGATTCAGTCTGGGATTTGTACCTCTGTGCCTCCCCAACAATAACTAATTGTTCCAAATTTCTGAAGTGGAAAAGTCCGAAGGACTCAGGACTTAACGATCACGCTTCTCAAATTTGATCGAACGATTGTGGGAAAATTCAGCTCCACATGAACATATCTCGTTCACTCGTTCCTCAAACAAAGGAACTCTCCACTGCTTGAGTTCCCACTTGGAACTTTGTACACACTATTTTTTCTGATCTTTGTCCACTTCAATGAAGTGAACTTCGATGCAAACTTGTGCTTCCCTCCTAAGCTTTGACCTGTAGAGTTTAATGATCCACACACTCCTTGCACTTACTCTCTCTTGATATTTGGACTTCTAAAAGTCTCTTGTGCACTCCTTTCACTTGCTATATATAGAATTGCACTATCTCCCCTGAGCTTCTAAACTTGTAAAAGGTTGGCCTCCGCACACCTTGTGTTGGCACTGTGCACTCCTTGCATGAAGACTACCAGAAGGGAAATAATTGAAACTTAAACAGAATAAAAAACTCATTCAATAAAAAAACATCATCCATACACATAGATGCAGAAACACGATAACACAATATCTATTCAATTTCAAAAAGAACAGAGAAAATATTTTACAATCTCTCTCAGAAAATTTGAGAATAGTCTCTTTTCATTCCAAAAAAGCTTAGTTTCATCATAGATTACATTTATTTATACATGAACTGGCTTCTCGAGCCTTCCCTCCAAGTCAATCTAGTTCTTTCACATCTTATTAAAGGCATTCTTATCACTAATCTTATTACAGTAAATGCACATTTACAATTTAGATATGAGTTGATGCTCAAAACATGTACAATCCTACAATCATTAAATACAATTACAATCATCCAGATACACATTCAATGATTCTAGTCTTTAGATATCATTATATCTTTAATTACAAAGGTCTCAAAATTTGTATGATGTGCCTTCCTTGGGATCCAAACCAGTTAATGTGCATTTCATTTTGTGCCGAGTCATCTTCCACCACACCTCATTGAATGATGATGATGATGCTCCTGCATCATACTCCCCTCGAAAAAATATTCATGGACTCCTGTCCATGAGATCCTCAAATTACTTTCCGTATTTTTGAATTTATTCTTCATTCAACCAACTGGTATCTTCTATTGGATGTTCCTTTCATTTGACTAAGTATTCATAATAGACCTTCCTCCTGATCCTTTTAGCAATCCTTTGTTCTAAAATATTCTCTATCTAGAGCTTCTCTACTGTGGGAATCTATTGCATCCATTGGACTTCATATTGATCATCTGCTTCACCTGTGCCATCCCCTCTATAGGGATATAAGTCTTATACATTAAATATTGGTGAAATTCCATTGTCCTTTGGAAACTCAATCTCATAAGCATTTTCATAAAATTTCCTAAGGATTTTACAAGGCCCTATATTTTTCAGTTTCAGTTTATTATATTTCCATCGTGGAAATATTTTCTTTCTCAGATGTGCCAGAACTTGGTCTCCAACCTAAAAATTTACCTCTTTCCTTTTCTGATCCACTTTGTCCTTGTATCTCTAGTTTCTATTCTGCAGCTGGCCTTTGATTTATTCATGCAATTTCTGTATTTCTGCAGAAAAATCTTCTGCTCATGCACTCTGAAATTCATCTTGTCCCAAATCTCTTAATTCAAATTTTTTTGGGGGTGCATTCCATATATTATCTAGAATGGGATCTTACCAGTACTCTTGTTTGGTGAATCATTATATGAAAATTCTGCTTGAGGCAGAAATTGATCCCACTAACTCTTATTCTCAGCCACCAAACTTCTCAACAATATTTCCAAGATTTTATTCACTACCTCAGTCTATCCATCTGTCTGAGGGTAATAGTTGAACTGAAAGACAAATCTGTCCCCAAATTCTTCCACAAAGTCCTCCAAAAGTTTCCCACAAATTTTGTGTCTCTGTCTGAGACTATGCTCCTAGGAAATCCATGCAATGTCACAATCTCTTTGAAAAACAAATTTTCTATGTGGGTAGCATCACTTGTTTTGTGACATGGTATAAAATGTGCTATCTTAGAAAATATGTCAAATACCACAAAAACTGAATCATTCCCCCTCTGGGTTCTTGGGAATCCTAGAACAAAATCCATACTTATAGCATCCCATGGATTGTTTGGAATAGGAAATGGTTGGTATAGTCTTGTATTCTATTGCTTCCCTTTAGCATATTGGGAAATTTTACATTTTTCCACAAACTTCTTCACATCATATCTCATGCCTGGCTAATACTACGAAGAACTCAACTGTGCATATGTCTTATCATGGAAAAAATGTCTAGCCAATCCTCCACTGTGCTTCTCCTTTAATAAATTGTCCCTCATTGAACATTTAGGAATACATAACTAACTCCCTTTAAACAACAAGCCTTCATGGATCAGGTAATCCATCCACGGGATTCTATCCCTCATCAAAGTATTTTCACAAGATTCATAAGTCTCCTTGAAGTATGGTTCTTCCTTATACATTTCCTTGAGGTGTTAAAACCCCAAAGTCTCCACTTGGAATTCCTGCAAGATCAAACATCCCCTACTCAAAGAATCTGCAAATTTGTTAGCACTCCCATTAATATGCTTAATAACAAAAGTAAAATTCTGCATGAATTCTACCCATTTGGCATGTCTCTGATTCAACTTCTCTTGTCTAGTTATAAAATTCAAAGAATGATTGTCAGTTTATAGAATAAACTCTTTTGGTATAAGATAATGCCTCCACTTTTTCAAAGCTTGAATTATAGCATAAAATTCCTTATCATAGGTTGAATACTTCCTCTTAGAATCATTCAAATTCTCACTGAAATAAGTAACATGCTTATCATCTTGACTTAAAACTGCATCAATGGCCACTCCACTCGCATCAAATTTGACTTGGAAAGTCTTATTAAAATATGGTATAATTAATATGGGTTGTTCTGTTATCTTCTTCTTTAACAGTCTAAATCCTTTCTCAACTTCTTTTGTCCAGTCAAAAGATCCATGTTCTTTCTTTATAGTATCCACTATGGGTGCACATACACTGCTAAAATTTCTGATGAAATTTCTGTAAAAACTCGCTAACCCATGAAAACTTCTTACCTCAAACACACTTCTTGGAGAAGGCCACTTTTTTATAACCCTCACCTTCTTTGGATCCATCTTCAATTCATTTGAATAAACCGCAAACCCTAAATATACAAGTTTCGTCTTCATAAAAGAATATTTCTTCAAGTTTATCAACATCTTTTCTTGTTGTAATCTTCTCATCACCATCTTCAAGTGTCTCAAATGCTCCTCCTTAGTATTACTATAAACTAGGATATCATATAAATAAACAATTACAAACTTCCCAATAAAATCTTTTAGTACTGCATTCATTAACCTCATGAATGTACTTGGAGCATTGGTTAAGCTAAATGGCATGACAAGCCACTCATACATCCCTTCATTCATTTTGAATGTTGTTTTCCATTCATCCCATTCTCTCATCCTTATCTGATGATAACCACTTTTCAAGTCTATCTTGGAAAAATAACTAGCTCCACTCAAACAATCCAGCGAATCATCCATTTTGGGTAAAGGAAATCTATACCTGATGGTTATCTTGTTGATAGCTCTAGAATTTGTGCACATTCTCTAATCACCATCCTTATATGGACTCAACACAGTTGGTACTACACATGGAATCATACTTTCTTTGATCAACCCTTTGTCCAACAACTCTTGGACCTCCTTCTTGACCTCTTCTTTCTCCTGAGGGGTCAACCTATATGGTGATTTGTTTGGAAAACTTTCACCCGGAATAAGGTCAATAAATAAGGTCAATATGATGGCTAATACTTTTGATGGGTGGTAAGGTATGAGGCAACTCATCCACCACAATGTCAACAAACTCATTCAGTGATTCCTGAATTTCAATAGGAAAATCATTCATGGAAGTATTTGTAAGGATAGCTCTTGGCTTACCTATAACAACAAATTGCAATTCATGATCTTTATTAACTTCCTTCAAGATCTCCTTCCCACTCATGAGGAGTATACTCAGACTAGCCTCCCTTTCGACTCCCTTATCTTCTAGTGGAAACAACATATGTCTACACCCATTTTTATCAAGGGTATATGTATTAGTTCTCCCATAATGTATGACATTACCGTCATATTTTCATGGCCTTCCCAAAAAAACATGACAAACATCCATAGGTATGACATCACATAAAACTTCATCCTTATAACTACCAATATTAAATTCAACTTTACATTGTTTACTTACCATGAATTGATGTTCTTTTTGCAACCATGAAATCCTATACAGACTCAGATGTATTGTCTTCTCCAACTCTAGATTTTCCACCATTTATGTGGACACTAAATTGTTAGTGCTTCCACAGTTCTGAACAAACAATTTATTTGCGTTGGCTCTTACACCTCCTTTTCAGGCTTCACAATGGATTTCCTCATCATAAGTGATCTTCCTTCTTCAAAATATTTTTCTTTTGTCTCTGTCTCTAGAATCTTTTGTTGAGCCTCAACAACGTGGGCTTCTATAAAACCTACAATTTTGTTTTTAGAACATTACCAAGACATGTGTCATGTCTTTCCACAAGCATAACACTTAATCTGTCCTCCTCTGCCTCTTCCTCTACCTATTGTAAAAGGTCTCCTTCCTCTAGAGTCTCCTCCTATATATCCTCCTCCTCTAGCTATCTGGTTTCCAAAGCTACTAGCTTCTTCCTCGGTTTTCTGGAAATTTTCTCTTGTGGTTCCTTTTCCTCGGGTCAGATTCTTTCCCCTATTCTTCTAATTTTGCTTCCTTGCTAGTTTTTCTTTTGCCTTCAGGGCTACCTGATAAGAATATTCAACAATCCTCATTGTCACTAAACTAATCTTGTCTTGGATTTCATACCTCAACCTATTGATATACCTAACAGCTTTCTCTTCATCATTTTCCTTATGTCCTACTCTTATATTCAACTTATAAAATTATTCAGTGTATTCCTTCACTATCAAACCTTTATGTCTCAGTTTCTATAATCTTATGAACATATTCAAATGATAATCTTTGGGTACAAATTTATCCTTAAGTTTAGCTATCATTCTATCCCAACTCTTAATCTTGGGGTTACCTTTCCTCCTTATGTCAGCTTGCAACTCATCCCACCATAAAGTTGCATGTCCCTTCAATCTGGTCACAACATGATTGACTTTCTTCTCATCATCAATCTCCTCATAATAAAAATATTTATCTAAGGCATTTATCCATTCAGGAAACTCTTCTACATTTAAATTACTTTCATACATTGGGACTTCCATATTTCCTCTGGTTCCCAACTTGACAACCCCTCTCAGTAATATTTCCTATGCTGCTTCTTCTCTTGCAACTTCCTCTTCTTCTTGATTTTCACTCTCGACATCAATAACATCACCAATATATGATGCTCTCCTTTGTGTTGCTTCCATGTTGTCTAACCTTGCACAAAGTTGCCTCATTTATTCCTCCATCATTGTGTTGGCTACAGGTCTCTCCCTGCGTCTCCTCAGCGACATAGTTTCCAATATATCCTTTCACACAAACATTTTTTTTTCCTGCTCTGATACCACCTAATGAAAAACCCCAAGGTTTGGCATGACCTCTTGGTCTAGGATCAATATTCACATGAACATAAGTGGCTCGTGGGTCCTTTTATAACTCTTGGACTCTTTACCACAATTCTACATGAAATTTCCTATTCGTGAGGGTCCTTTTACCTTCGATGAAGTTATGCATGGGACCATAGGTCAAAACCAATCGCTTATAAAAAAGGGCTCGTTCGATGCTCTGGGACTTAGGGAGAAATCACCCAACAAAATATGCTCGAATCACCCGGAGTGGTTACCAACTGAACCTGGTCATAAAGTGATATTGACCAAAATTTGTGGGTCCTCACCCTATTCTTCCATTGACGACAAGACTTGAACATACGGTTGGCAGGGATCCTCTATTCTTGAAGATCTATGACTAAGGTTTATTTCCAGACTCTGACCTTCAAGGGGTTTTCTGCTCTACACAAATAGGACCAAATCACTCAGAGTTCTGGATCACCGAATATCTCGAGGATATACGACTCACACTTACCCATTGATCAACAAATGATATTAATTTCAGGCTCCGGAGCTTCACGCCTCCCCAAAAAAAACTAATTGTTCCAAACTTCTGAAGCGACAAAGTTCGAAGGACTCAGGACTTAACGACCACTCTCCTCAAATTTGATCGAATGATTGTGGGGAAATTAAACTCCACACGAACAGATCCTATTCACCTGTTCCTCAAATTAAGGAAATCTCCACTACTTGAGTTCCCACCTAGAAATATGTACACACTATTTCTCTTGATATTTTTCCACTTTGATGAAGTGAACTATGGTGCACACTTGTGCTTCCCTCGTGATCTTTGACCCTTAGAGTTTAATGGTATGCCCACTCCTTGCACTAACTCTCTCTTGAGCTTTATACTTATAAAATTCACTTGCGCACTCCTTGTGCTTGCTCTATATAGAATTGAACTATATTCCCTGAGCTTCTAAAACCCTAAAAGGTTTGCCTCCA
>JASDQU011176861.1:0-14941 GCA_032191745.1 Picea mariana
GGAGTCCTCAAAACAATATAGGCAGCATAACATTACTTTGAATTCCTTGAGAAAATGAGGTGCATTCATGGATTTTTATAGCATTGCTTTGGGTTATTGTTTAACTGCTTTGTAGTGTGAAAAGAGGCCATTTAGGGCATTATTAGGTCTTTGACCAGCCCACCAGTCAGATCCAGCCCATATTTGAGGGTCAAATCATCTTGGGAGCTAAACCATAAGTGGTTGGGAGGCTGACCACTTCCATAAATGCACCGTTTAGCAGGTGCGTGGCTTTTTGCGCTAACAGTCGCGCATCGTGCACCTGTGCGTGATTTGTACGTTCCTTTTCTACGCATGTGCACACGCGCCCAATGTCTGCAAAGCGCTCTTCAATTTTTCACTACTTTATATAGTTTTTTTGACCTTTTTGAATGTTGTGGTATTAATTCAGGTCCATGAGTGACTTCATCATTGTTTGACGATGCTGAGTTCTTGTAACCATGTGCGGATGAAATTTCAGTGATAACACTCCTTGTCACAACCTTTGCAAAATAGCTCTTTCAATGACAATAAAGATAGATATTGATAGAGGGTGTATGCCTCTATACTCCTCCAAGGGTTTAGACCAATTAACCTTGAAACAAGAAGAAACAATACAATTATGCATAAATTCCTTACCAATTCCAAGGGATAGCAAGAAAAACCATTCTTTATAAAGAACATTCCATCAAATCACCAACAAAATGAGCATCAAGAGATAGTGCTAGCCTTCCTTCTAATAGACAAGTAAATATCATCCAAAATACACCAAGAGGGAGAGAGAGATCGATTTTCCCAAGTATGGTGAAAATTTCAGTAAAGAAAGTATGTAATTCTCAAGCACAAGATGATAAAATTACATTGAGATGACCTCTATTTATATGAGGTCACCTAAAACGAATTTGTAAAATTTTTAAAATGTAACATCAAATTAGAGAGGAAGACCTCCTCTATTTTCCCTTTACAACTTAAAATTACAAAAAACATAAATTAATTCCCTTTTTAGGGGTGACGTCATGCCCTAAAGTGTGATGTTAGGCCTCAAGGAGAGGCATTGGGCCTCTTGCTGAATATCGTTGGGTATTCAAAGGCCATGTGCCTTGCCACCAAGTGCTATAGTGCATGCCATGCATCTTTATCTCCATCAAACCATGTCACATCACCATCAACCATGAGAACCCTATCAAAAACCCTAGTCTCCATGTGACATCCAGGGCATAGAAAGTGACGTTTTGGGCCTCCCAAGGCCAACGTTGAGGTGCAAGGGGATAGAATGTGATCATCTCATGGTGTCCAAGTGCCTCTAAAGGAAACGTTCATCCTCCCAAGTGTCCAATGAGAGGGGGCACATTATCCAACTTGTGGAATTCATGCCCTTATGAAGGTCCAAGCAACCTTGTGCCTCCATGGAAAAGCCTTCACCTAGAAAGGTTCTGCAAAGACAAACAAGTATGCCCTTCAAGGGTCCACAAGTCATAAGTATCATGCCAAGTAATCCATATTTAATAAAAGAACCACCCAAACATGTGCATCAAATCCCCCCTTTTCAAAATAAACAAATGCTCAAATACCTTATACAACTTGCCAAATTTAAGTATGGGAAGGTTGTCATGGTGCCCTATTGGGTAGATAATTTCCCAAGTCAAGGAGTGTTTCCTAAGAAGACCCTCTCTAAGGCTTGTAAAAGAGTATGAGGTGGATGTGGGTGTGACTTTTTGGCATGGGGTTTCTTGACATATAAGGGATCATATTTTTTATTTTTCAATAGACAAGGTTAAGCATGAATTTTATTCCATTTTAGCATTTAACTTAACCATAACCAATAATGTTGCAGCAACCAAGATCACAAGAAGAAACACCATGCACAAGAACAAAAGAAGTATCATGGGAAACCCTTCTCAACAAGGGAAGATAACCCAGCCAAATCCTTTGCTATATTCTTCAAGAGAAAGACCTCCACCACCAAGAAAACCTAGCACACAAGAGGGTGCTTGCAAACCCTAGAAGACTAGCACCCAAGAGAGGTGAGAAATTTTCCCAAGAAGATGTACTTGCTGAAATTTCCAAAATCACACAAAAGATATGATTCCTCAATGGGGAATTTATCTTTACTTATATTAGACTTGACCTGTCAACAGAAGTGTCTATTGGAAGAACAGAGCTGACCTCTCTATCTCATAATTTAATTAATATTAACCAAATTAATTATCTTTTACATTCATTATCAATTACATTAAGGTGGGGATGACTTGTACCCTTTACATTACAATTAGGGTTACAGGCAAGTCTGACTCTTGAACAATATAGCAAGGGATCTCATACACCCACTAGTGCTCAGCCACTAGGGGCACATCCATAGAAATGTCAATATATATGGATCACTGCATTACACAGAAGAACCACTCTCATTAGTGCTCAACCACTAGGATCATGTTCACCTGTGTTCGTCCACCGGAACAACCACTCAACATATCTTCTTTTCCACTGCATTACACAGGAGATTCATCTAGAGTTCTTCATCAACTCTTTTCTCAGAGGAGGCTAATATATCATCTTCATCTATGTCTCATGATGATGCACCCAACACTTTGAGATTTCACACATTCACCTTGTACTCAGCCACAGGCACATCCAACTTTGCAGATCTCCTTTCTCATTGCGTTACACAGGAGAATCATCTAGAGTTATTCTCAACTCACTGTAAGGAGGAGGCCATCTCTACTTTCCATCTCTGTCTCAGATAGGAACCACACACCCCTCTCAGGGGCTCTCTCTCAGGTTTGTGTCCTAGAGAATGTCTCACGTAGCTGCAATCATCAACAATATTGTCTCATTTATGGGTGCCTTTGTAGAGGGTGTGTTACATCCTCGTTTTCAATGAAACATTTTTCCAAGCCCTTTATTTTCCATTAATTAATTAGATTCTGTGATCCAGGTGGATATTGGTGGCTACCCACCTATTACAATTAGCTCCTCTTGTTTGTTTTTGTTCAACATGTTCTTTTGTACTTCTTTGTAATTATGAGTTCTAGACTTCTGGGGCTATATGAATCCCCACACATCCTCTAGGTGGATACTGTTGGCCTCTCGCCTAATCCAACTGGCTTATTTTGTATTTTTTCATGTCAACACATCTTCCTATACTTCCAAGGCCGTTTTGGGGCCCTAAACATTGTTTTTTTGGCTCACCATAGTCAAACTATAGACAAAGTCAGTGTTTGATAGTGGAATGTGTGGTTCTCTGAAATACCTTTCCAATGGGATATCACGCGCCTAAAATGGAGGTCATATGAAAAAGTTATGACCCTGGGAAGTTGAGGTACCAACTTACACCAACTTACCCATAGGGGCCCAAATGACTTTTGGTGTTTCACCTTCTAGGGTTAGGTTTTTGGATGTCTAGGGTTTTGGAATTCATGAGTAATATAAAAAAGGCCTATGGAGCCTCATTGTAATCCATTCTGCTCATACATATGTGTGTAGCAGCCACATCTCTTCTCAGAGATAGTTTCCACCATTCAAGCAAGTGTTTCAGTTCTGCAGTTTTACAGTTTCAACCTATTTCATTATTCAATAGAAGATATTGTTAACTAGATATATGTGTTATTCTTTATATCTCTGTGTTTATTGTATTCATTCTGCTAATTTGTTTGTTCCTCTCCTAAATCCGGATTAGTGGTATTAGAGCGGTATGCTCTTCATTTGTTTTTCTTCGTGCATGTCCTCGACAATATTTGGGTACATGAAGTTGGACTCGAACCAATCGAGCCATTGCAATATTGGTCACGTCGAGCCCGACAAAAACCCATGGGAGATGAAAAGAAAGATGATGGAGCAGGAGATCCTATTAAAATGTTGCTCGAGGAATCCCTCGCACAACAAAGGAATGAAATGATGGACAACTTCACGTAGATCCTTCCATGGCTTCCGACAGGAGAAGCATATTCATCAAGAGTCCATGCAACCCCCTTCAAGGTACATGTAAATTTTGATATTCCATTATTTCAAGGAGTGATAGATGCAGATGTTGTAGATAAATGGTTGAATCTTTTCGAAAGGTATTTTTCGGTCCACAATTTTTTCGATAGGGAAAAGATCACTTTTTCACTCCTCAAGGTCGTTCCCCATCTTAAATACTGGTGGGATACTTACTCTGAGAAAATTTTCATAGAGGAATCTGCAATGTACCTGGTTGCCCCTACATGGGATTCTTTCCAAGATTCCATTAAAGAATAGTACTACCTTTTTGGAAGCTACGAGGACTAGTACACCAGATGGACCACCCTACATCAAGACAGAGACTAGACAGTACCAAATGTCACCAATATTTTCCATACCCTACGCACCAAATTGGGTGTCAAAGACTCTGAGCATCATCTGGTGCTCAAATACCAAGGTTTTTTGCATAGATACATTCAAACAAAAATGGATTTTTTGTACATCGCCTCATTGGGCACGACTTATAGATACACGGTCAACCTCAAGAAGAAAAGATGAGAGTTTCGATCTACAAACCCCTCACAGTTGAAATAGGGCAAAGGCAGCCCCAACCCACATAGCAAGGGACCAAGTTGAGATGGTCGCCCTCAAGACAACCATTCCAAGACACAACAAAAGAAGGGAAATGAAAAGATGAAGAAGGATACGGAAAAATGGTGTGAGTACCATAAAATCCCTTGGCACAACACTGAAGAATGTCACTCCAAGCAGTCACTCATGGCCGAACTAAAGGATTCTGAGTTAGAGGTCGATTCTGATTCTGAATCAAATCCTGAAGGAGGGAAGTAGATTATCGATGTTGAACCCAGTTCCACTATCACTACCACCAAAGTCTGACCAAGTGAACCAAAAGAACCAGAGGAAGGAGAACGCCTCTTTCACTCGCAGATGTGGGTAAAGGGAGCTTTTCTTCATTTCATTGTCGATAGCAGGAGTCAGAAGAACCTGATTTCAGCAGAGGTCGTCAAGTGACTAGACCTGCCAACGACAACGCACTCACAACCCTACACCATCGACTGGCTTCGCCAAGGAAGAGATCTTCGTGTCATCCAACACTGTCATCTTCCCTACACCATCAAGACTTTCAAAGATGAGGTACTGTGTGATATTGATCCCCTTGACATTTGTGATGTTTTTTTAGGACAACCATATTTGTGGAAGCGTCATGTTATATATGAGTCTAGACTTCGTAGTGTTATTATTAATTTGGGTAGACAATTGTAGAACATCCCAGAGGTAGCGTCAACTACTACTATTTCTTTAATCTCTGCTAAGAAATGCAGTAAGGTCATTTCATAGACAAGGAGTTTTGTCTTCTTTGTGATCCATTCTCACAGTAGGCAGAAGGTTTCCGCCACATACGTGGCCTCTACACAGAGCCTCTCTTTGCAACAAAATAAAGTGGACGGGATCGTGGAAGAATATAGAGACATATTCTCCTCACCTACAGGAGTACCAACACACTGCCAAGTCAATCATCCAATTGATATGACTCCTGGTGCACCTCTACCTAATGGATCATTCTATCATTGCTCGTTGATGGAAAATGATGAAATTAGGTGACAGATCCAAGAGCTACTTCAAAAGTGGCACATTAGACCTAGCTCCTCCCCTTGCGGAAGCCCGATTGTACTGGCGTGGAAGAAGGATGAGACATGGCGACCCTACATTGATTACAAATCCTTAAACAAAATCACAGTCAGGAACCGATACCCCATTCCTAGGATTGATGACCTTCTTAACCAACTCAAGGGGGGAACTTTCTTCAGCAAGATTGACCTAAAGTCTAGCTACCACCAAGTTTCCATCGAACAAACTAATGTATGGAATACAACCTTCAAATCTAAAGAAGGTCTCTTCGAATGGATAGTCATGCCCTTTGGCTTAACAAATGCACCAGCCACTTTCATGAGGTTGATGGATGATGTATTGAGACCCTTCACCAACTCCTTTGTGGTGGTATATTTGGATGACATCCTCATCTTCAGCAGAACATGGGAGGAGAACATGAGACATATTCAACAGGTTTTGAGCACTCTACGGCAGCACAAGATATATGCCAACTTGGAAAAATTCTCTTTTGGCATGAACATGGTCCAATACTTGGGCTACATTGTTGACGAGAATGGGGTATATGTTGATCTAGTTAAGATCCAAGACATCTATGACTGGATAGCCCTGACCACATTGACCGATTTTCAGAGCTTTTTAGGACTAGCCAACTTCTACTAATGGTTCATGTTGGGATTCTCCCATATTGCATGGGCCCTCAACCAAGTGACCAAGGGTGGTGGTAGGGACACGTTTATGTGGGGGAAGGAACAACAATGAGCATTCGATGATCTAAAGCATCACCTGTGCTCAGATCTAGTACTCTCCTTTCCCAATCTGCAACAACCGATCAAAATTGATACTGGTGCATTTTACTATGTTATGGGTGCATTTATCACTCAGCACGAGCATCCAGTGGCATACCATAGTGAGACACTCTCCGACATTGTCCGGAAATAACCCACCTATGACAAGGAAATTTATTCCATTGTAAAAGCCTGTCGTCAATGGAAACATTAAATTCTAGGAAAAGAGACGATCATACACACTGATCACAAGCCTCTGCAGTTCATATAGACACAGGGGAAATTGCAGAATGACCACCATTAGAAGTGGTCCACCTACCTACAACAATTCCATCTCAACATCAAGTATAAGACAGATATCTCAAATCGTGTCGTTGACTGCCTCAGTCAGCCTCCTGTGGTTACACTCACCAATGTGCTCCATTTCTATGGACATGAAGCATCTGAGTGGCCCTGAATTTATCAGCAAGATCCAGACTTCACCACCACCTATCATCTCTTGGGTATAGGCACGAATATCACCAATTTTCACATTCAGAATGGACTCTTATGCCACCTGGGTCATCTCTTTGTTCCTACAAGCGAGCGTGCAAAGATGATTTGGGAAGCCCACTACAGTCGGGTGGAAATACATTTTGGCATGGAGAAAATTGTGTTCGTTCTTCAAAAACATTTTTATTATCCAAAACTTTGATAGGACATCAGCAAGTATATCAGATCTTGCACTTCCTGTGCCATTTCCAATTCAGCGATCAATAAGCAAGACTTATACACCCCTCTTCCTATTCTCGAGAATACTTGGGAATCCATCTCAATGGATTACATGTCTATCCTATCGTCCACCAATCAAGGAAATGACTGCGTATTTGTGGTTTTTGATCGGTTTTCGAAGATGGCGATCCTCACATCCTACAAGAAGAATATCAAAATGACAGATACTACCAAGCTCTTCTTCGAACGAGTGTGGATCCACTTTGGGATACCACAAACCATCATCTCCGAATGGGAAAGCAGGTTACTCGGCACATTTTGGTCGAGTCTCTGGTCATTGTTGGAAACCAAGCTCATAAAATCCACTGCTTTCCGCCCCCAAACCGACGGCCAAACAGAGGTCACCAATCGGATGATTGTGCACATCCTGCGCATGTACAATTCTAAGCATCTGCGTACATGGGATGAGAGTCTCCCCTATGTTCATCAAAGTTACAACAGATATCTCCATAGCTCCACCAGCCATAGCCCATTTCAGGTGGGTTTGGGATTCCAACTCTTGGGACGCATTGATGTTTCACTTCCTCTTTCAACCACACAAACAGAATCTTCCCGTGATCATTCTGTGATCGATAAAGCCACCAGATTCTTTGAGCGGATTCAACACATCCCCAATAGGTCTAGGAGATTTTTTAGAAATCCAATGCTAAGTATAAGCTAAGAAATGATCAACACAAGGTACCACACCAGTTTCAGGTTGGTGACAAATTTTATTTACATTTGCAGAAGGAGCATCTCACGAGGTCCCATCGGAAGCTTCACCCACTTCGTTATGGGCCTTACACTATCACCAAGGCTGTGGGTAGAAATTCTTTTGAGCTCAATACTCCACCCTTCCTTGTCCTGCATCCAGTGTTCAATGTGGACCTCCTTTGGCTATATTTTCCACCATTATTGGAAACCTCATAGATCGCAAAACAATTGACACCAACAAAGCTCAACCCTAATTGCATGGAACAAGCATCCACTAATCAGATAGTGGAAACACAAGTCAAGGGCACTCGCCAACAGAGGATCTAGCTTTATTGGGTTGTCAAGGCAGGGAAACTCCTACACTAAGGAAAGTGGCTCACCCGGGGCTAAATCCAGTAGAATTTTTCTCACCTGATGGGGGAACTCAATGCAATGGAGACCATTTATTCCTAAGGGGGGAGGATTGATCCAAGTGGATATTGGTGGCCACCCACCTATTCCAACTGGTTCCTCATGTTTTTTTTAGCACATTCTTATGTACTTCTTTGTAATTGTGGGTTCTACACTTATGGGGTTGTTTGAAGCCCCACACATCCTTCAGGTGGATACTGATGGCCTCTCGCCTAATCCATCTGACTTATTTTGTATGTTTTCATGTCTTCACATCTTGTTGTACTTCCAAAGCCAGTTTGGGGACCTAAACATTGTTTTTTTGGCTCGCCATAGTCAAACTATAAATCAAGTTAGTGTTTGATGGTGGAATGTGTAGTTCTTTGAAATACCTTTCCAACAAGCTATCACGTGCCTAAAACAAAGGTCGTATGCAAACGTTACGACCCTGGGAAGTTGAGGTACCAACTTACACCAACTTACCCATAGCGGCCCACATGAATTTTGGCGTTTCACCTTCTAGGGTTAGGTTTTTGGATGTATAGGGTTTTGGCATTCATGAGTAATATCAAAAAGGCCTCTAGAGCCTCATTGTAATCCATTCTTCTCATACGGATGCACGTAGCAGCCACATCTCTTCTCAGATATAGCGACCACCATTCGAGCAAGTGATTCAGTTCTACAGTTTTCCAGTTTCGGCCTATTTCATTATTCGATAGAAGATATTGTTCATTGGATATCTGTGTTATTCTACATATCTCTGTGTTTATTGTATTTAGTCTGTTAATCAGTTCGTTTCACTCCTAAATCTGGATTAGTCCAAAAATTGAGCACTATATGCAAGGGAATGTAAAGAGTCTTGCAATACCACTTAAAGCTAGGATCAGATTGAGTGCCATGTGCAGGGAAATTAAAAGGCATCGCAAATGTATTCCCTAAACAAGAGAGACATTTAGTTATGTATTTTATTTTATAGGTCCTTGAATTTTGTGGAAAATAAATTCATTTCTCTCATGACCTTAGGGCAATCATCTGGAGAATAATTTATTGGCTTTTATCTTTTTCCAGCTACAAGCCTCTGGGCCTTTAGCCTCTTCTTCCCATAAAATGAGGTACAAGCCCTTCTTGGGTCAATATGCCCGAAAACCCAAAAGATGAGGAAATGAAAGGGAAGAAGTATGGAAAGTGATAAGTATGTGCAAGAATGGTACAATGACCCTTCAAGAAGACCCCCTAGTAGCAACCATTTTCTCGAGGGTGACCCACTTACTAGGACAACATGTCAACCACCAAGGTGAAATGAGGAAAAATGCATAATTTCCAAGCAAACATTTTCAAAATCAAGAAAGGATCCTTTGCAATATGTTCAAATGCTTCAATTATTAAAATGACACTTACCATGACACCAGTCTTGTTACCTCCTAAAGCAAGACATGTTTTCCTATGTGGGCCAAGTTGGTGCGGCGGATATTGTTGTTATCGATCAACGGTGATGTGTGACAACAAATATTGGCTATGTCGGTTCATATGGCTCTCGGAACTCCATCTCTGCAACCTATGGGCCTCAAGACATCATCTCATTAGTTATCCCTAGGTATGGCAGGATAACAAGGAGTACAGGAGGAAGTTTCAACTTGGTTTGTTATTTTAAATATTACTATTGAAATAGTTTTTAGCTAAATTGTTCATTCATCTTTCAAACACCATGTCACATGTAGAATCTTGGTCTGCATGAATTTATTCAACCATATGTTTAGCCAAACTATGCAGATTACACCATGTCCCATGCAGTAGCTTGGTTTGCATGAATAATTTTGGCTAGTTGTTCAACCAAATTGTTCAGATTCATCAACAACAAAACAATACATGATAATGGTCATCAAGGAGTTGGAAAATATAGTTTAATGCAATTTGAAGGATTTTTCTAACATTTTTTCTATCATGATCTATAGAAATCATGTCATCAAACATTCCTCCATGCTTGTTAGAAAACAAATTCACATTTTGTGATGGGATTCCCATGATTTTGTTTCAAATGAATTTGGAGATCCAAAAATATGGAATATGGAAGGTAGTAGAAAATATATTATGGTTTAAGAGGAGCACCTTTTTGGGAATAATGGTTTTGTTAGATGTGGTAGTGAATATTTTCTTTTGAGAAATGGTGATTATGGTGACCCATGGGGGTTTTGGCACTACATATTCTATTTTATATTGTGATGTAATTGGTAGGATTTTGGGAAGAATAGTTTTATTAGATAGAGTGGTCACTTCTATGCTTTGAGTAATACTGATTTTAATAGCCTATAAGATATTTTTGACACTAAAGGTTCTGGTTTGAGGGGTAATTGGAAGGATATGTGTTAGATTTTCTAGCTCGAGAGGTACTCTGAATGTTTTGTCTTGTATGTAGAAGTGACCTTACATTAGCACTACTAGGCACTTGACTTTGTAATAGGTGTTTTATAAAGTTGTAATAAAGTCTCTCTTTTATTAAAGTGACTTTTTATAAAATGCACCTTCTAATATTAATGTGACTTTATGTCATAAAGTGGGTTTTTGTACTTTAATATTTTTAGTGATTTATTTTGGAGGGAAGGAATCATATCCCTTGATATTGTAATAGCAAGATCAGATCTTGTCCATTGGATTTAGGGATGGGGAAGGTGAAATGTCACTTTCATATTATAAGAGTATTCCTAGCATAGTATGCAAGACAAGAAAAGAAGTTTGAGAGATTTCTGAGAGATCTTGAAGAAAGAAAGTGAGGGCAGCAAACTAGGTGATTTTCCCAATAGAAATTGGGAACATTTCCCAAGTCATTTTTTTGTGTGAGAGGTGTTGTTGATATTTCTGCTATTGAAGGTCGTACTGTAAGGATCTGTACAATATGTAAATTATGGAAAAGAGAATGAAAATCGAGGGACTGTTTGCCATGGTTTTCAAGGAAATTTTCTGGGTTTTTCTTGTTGCAGCAGGGTCATATAGTTGTTGTTTGGCATAGTTTTCAAGTGCTAGAAGAAGGCGGGGTCGTATAGCAGTACGAAAATTTTGGGCACATTTTCCAAGGTAGAAAGTTGGGACATATTGTGGGTGTTGTCAGTTCCTCTCTTGCTGTCAAATGCATTACTCCTGTAAAATTTCTTCCTGAATCTCTAATAAAATCTCTTTCTTGTTGGGTTTCCCCACATTGGGATTTTTCCATGGCTGGGTTGCCAAAATCTCTGAGTTTTACATGGATTTGTGACTGTTGTTCATTGTTATTTTCCGCTGCAAATGTGCTTAGTAATGTGTGTTTCTGCTTATGAATCTTAACTGTGATGTGGGTTATTTTCATTTAAGAAAGTAATCAATTTTTTACTAAGTGTATGACATTATCTCTTGTTAGTGTGCTTATGTCACTGATTTTCTACATGGTATTAGAGCTTGAGCTCTGCGTTACAGTGAGCAATGTTAATTTTGGCAAGATTTGAAGGGGGGAATTTGTTGGTTGTTTTTATTTAAACAGTTGAAAGGGAAATACTACATGCATCAGATATGAGGATCGGTTGGAAGGCATTTCCGACTATTTGTAGTGGAAGGTCCAGATATCATCTATTCTCAGGGAGAACAAGATTTGGAGCTATGTCAGCACTGTTTTTGTAGCTCCCATAGTAGATCCTATTACCTTGGATTTTCATGAGGTAAAGGAGGGCAAAGAACAGAGGATCATTCTAGATGGAGAAAAGGACCCACCCATCCCACATTTGGCTGAGAAGAAGATAGCCAAAGAGATGTGGGATACATTGAAAACTTTGTATGAGGCTAAGAATGAAAACCGGAAGATAGCCTTGAAGGATAAATTGCATGACATGAAGATGGCTATGGTTGAGGGTGTTGCATCCTATCTTACCCAGATAGCTTAGGTTAAGGATGAGTTAGCTGCAGTAGGGGAGGTCATCTCAGAACTAGAGTTGGGAAGGATAGCCTTGAATGGATTCACGAAGGAGTGGGATGTCTTCATGAAGTGTGTGGTGGGTCGGGAGAATTTTCCATATTGGAGTAGACTGTGGGACGACTTCACTTAGGAGAAGATCTAGATGGGATCTCAAAGTAGTAGAAAGAAGGAAGACATAACTGATGAGAATGTTTCTCTTGCAGCAAAGGGAAAGGGGAAGAAGAAACGAAGTTCCGGGAAGGACTTGAGTAAAGTCAGATGTTACTGCTACAACTAGTTGGGGCACCTTGCTTTCAGTGTCTAGAGAAGAAGAATAAGAGGAAGGAATAGGAGGGGCCTAATACAACAACAATGACAGCTATGAAGGACTTTTCATACAATTTTGACATGGAGTTCTCTTTGGTCACTCTAGTATCCAATGTCGGTAGTGTTGGATTTGTGGGTGATAGCAGGTGGATTGTTGACAGTAGAGCCTCTTGTCACATGACGAGAATATGGCATATATTCCTTAGTATCACAGAGACTGGTCCTGACCAGTTGGTGGAGAGTGAAGGAGGTATGGAATGAGATGTACTTGGATTTGGAAGGATTAGATTCCAACTTGAGTATGGAGGACACCTGGAGGTTGATGGAGTTTTGTTTGTTCTGAGATTGAGGGTTAACTTGCTCTCAGTATTAGCCTTGGAAGATGTTGTATATTCTACATTGTTCAAGAGGGGACATGTACTTATATACAAGGGAGTGGATCTGATAGAACCACAGTTTATTGGTGATCGCATGGATAGGTTGTACAAGGTGCGAGGACAACCTACAGGTTATGATTCAGAGTTGGATGAAGAGCAGGAGGCTCCTGAGACTGTGGTGGACCCAAGGATTGATTCTTGCATTCCGAGGGAAGAGAGGGAGTCTCTTATGAGCATCAACAGGAGGCACAACTGGTGTGATCGAATAGAAGCTCAGAGTGGGAGGATGGACTCTCCAAGAAGCTCAGGGTTCAGGGTAGTTGTCAGGAGTATGTCTTCTAGTTCAAGTTCTATGCAGGTGTTGGGGTTGGCTCCAGGTTCATAGGGAGTTTCTACTACGAACAATGTGATGGGACCAGATGATGGTGATGACAGTGAGTACATCCCTCACTAAGAGGGACTGTTATATTTTATTGCTCGGGAGGTACTTCACATGTTTTGTCTTGTATGCGGAAGTTCCCTTACATTAGCACTACTAGGCACTTGACTTTGTAATAGGTTTTTTATAAAGTTGTAATAAAGTGTCTCTTTTATTAAAGTGACTTTTTATAAACTGTACCTCCTAATATTAATGTGACTTTATGTCATAAATTTTGTTTTTGTACTTTAATATTTTAAGTGATTTACTTTGGAGGGAATGAATCATATCCCTTGATCTTGTAATGGAAAGATTAGATCTTGGCCATTGGATTTGGGGATGGGGAAGGTGAAAGGTCACTTGGATCCGGATTTATGAGAGGAACGAAATGAATAAAATGTTGAATACAATAACACAGAGATATAGAGAACAACAACAGATATACAGTGAACAATAACTTCTATTGAATATAGAAAATAGGTTGAAACTGTAAAACTGCAGAACTGAAAAACAACTTGCTTGAATGGTGGTAGCTATCTCTGAGAAGAGATGTGATGGCTACGTGAATTCATCTAAGGAGATGAGTACAATGAGGCTCCAAAGGAATTTTTAACATTAAACATAAATGCCAAAACCATAGACATCCAAAAACCTAACCCTAGGAGATGAAACACCAAAAGGTATGTGGGCCCCAATGGGTAAGTTGGTACCTCAACTTCCTGGGGTCGTAGATTATACATACGATATTTGTTTTAAGCGTGTGATATCACGTTGGAAAGTTATTTTTGAGAACTACACATTATTCCCTCAAACTTTGACTTTGTCTATAGTTCAACTGTGGCAAGCCCAAAAAACATTGTTTAGGGCCTCAAAACAGCCCCGGGAGTATAGAAAGATGTATTGACATGAAAACTACCAAAATAAGCTAGCTGGAGTAGGTGGGAGACCACCAATATCCACCTGGATGCTGTGTAGGGCTCCAAAACAGCCCCAGGAGTGGAGAACCCACAATTACAAAGAAATGTCATCATTACAGAAAAATGTGTTGAACTGGAAACTGTCAAGATGAGCCAGATGGAATAGGTGGGTGGCCACCAATATCCACCTAGATTAGTCCTCCCCCCTTAGGAAGCAATGGTTTCCATTGCGTTGATTTCCCCCACCAAGTGAGGAAATTTCTACTGAAATTGGCCCCTGGTGAGCCATTTTCCTTGGTGCAGGAACTGCCCTACTTTGACAAATCGATAAAGATGGAGTCATTGCTGACGAGTGCCCTTAATCTGATTGTCCCTAATCTGATCCATTATGTCACACTCCATACAATCAGGGTGTTGGAAATACTAGAACAACTGAGAGGGGGGGGGTGAATCAGTTGTTTATAAGCTTAAACAATTTTATGCCTTTTAAACAATTATTAAGATTTCTTCATGTGTCATCAACCAATCATAAAGCATATGGACAGTAAGAGTAAAAATCATCAGTCACACATAAAATACACACAAAGACAGATTTTCACGAGGAAACCCATAAAGGGAGAAAACCTCTTCTTCTTCGAAATGATAGGCAGTCTTTTTCTGTTCTGTACATCATTTACAATTGAGCACCAACTCAATGTGAGGTTGCTACCTCTGTTTTACAATCTGCAAGTTGTTTGAGAGATCCAACTCTCTGGTTT
>JASDQU011176862.1:0-23963 GCA_032191745.1 Picea mariana
ATATAGCCCTATGTAGTCTTGGATAGATAAATCCTGTACAAGCTTCTGCAAAATCTACTTGTGTTTGAAGATACTTTTGATTTGCAGACACCTAGCCCAACAGTGATGGAGATTCCGGTTTGCAATCATCCAGATTTCAACATTTCTCTGTTCTGCATAATGATTAAGCACAGAGGGAGGAAACATTGGGTTGATGAAGTGCTTAGGTGGCTACATTGGTTGGCAGATTTCACCTAGCAGCTGCACCTTACACATGCTACAGTAGGATAGGAGGAATAAGTTCACTTGAACATTATTATACAATTGCTCTTTTGATGTTTGACGTGGACCTGATGTGTACAATGATGAGATTTTAAGGTTCTCATGCACTTCTGAGAAAAGCACATGTCCCTGAGTTGGAACCAGCTGCTACCCCTCTTTCTGGCAGAGGTTTTCACATGCATTTTGATGAGTAGGACAGTTTTGATGGCATGACATGACACTTCTAGAGAAGCCAGCTTCATTCTTATTTTTAGGGTTGTTTCACGTTCTTTGAGGCAGCTCACATATCCCAAGGAATGGGCCACATTTTCTGAAGCATTTTTGGGCTAGTGATGCATACATGGACATCCTTGTCACATGCCATGTGGAAGATCTTGGAACAGTCTCTCTGTTTGGCATCTACAGATCTTATTTGCACTTAATTAGAGGGTCGACCTCATTTACTTGGAGGCCACTATGACTATTTGGGGGTTTCATGGCTAAATTTTGACTTGGAAATCCATCCCATGTTTCATGGAGGTCCCTTGACCTGGGGTACGAGCATGGCTATTCATTGGAGACTTATTTCGGAGGTTATGGGACATTATAGCAGGATTTTATGGAGTTGTTTTCATGGAGCTGCCCCATTTGGAAAGTTTTATGTCACCTTTTTTAGGACATTTTTGACCATTGGAGGCCCATTCAACCATCTTGGGGGATTTCTAGGAGCATCTACATGTTTCTTGGGGCCTTTGGGAGCCTACATGGCATCTTGGGACACCATTTTCCTTACTTGATGGACACAACCTCTCTTTGAGGGTTTACTTCGTCATATTCATTTGACATGTGGCTTGACTACTTTTACTTTATTGTTGTGTTAGAATTAGTTAGTTATATTTTATTTCTCTTAGGATAGATCTAAGGAATCACATGAGAAATTAGTATGTTATCATAAGAGGAAGTTAGGCCTCACTCTATAAATAAAGGAGTCATTCCTCATTTGTACTCATGGTTGGATACCTGGGAGCTCTCTCTTTTTGGAGACAAATCGATATATCTTTCTTGGAGCATTTATCGTGTTAATGGTTCTTTCTTTGTTGATGAATGTTGTCAACTCTTGAAGATTTTCCTACTAAATTTTATTTTGGTGCATGAAGATTAATGATGGAATTGTTCAAGTCTCCTACAAGCCTTTCAAGATCGATCCATAGAGGGATAACATAATCACATGGAGGAAGAAGTTTAGGGTTTGTCTTCATTCTTCCTTGTTGATTTGGTGAGTTCTTGATACCATGCTATGTTTTTTCTTATGGTTCCTTAGTTGAAGTGTTAAGTGGCTTAATCAAGTCGTGGTGAAGGTTTTTCCATTTGAAGTTTCCCTTCTTGTAGACCTTGAATCCATTGTTGATATTAATCGGGTGAGGAAGTATTTAGCCTCTTGGTTCTAATCTCAAACCCTAATTCTTGAAGGAAATAAGCCAACTCCTTGGAGGGTTTTCTTGTTTACCTCATTTTCCACTTGATTCACCTTGACTCCATTTCCCTAGTTCGACTTGGCACTAATCCCTTGTCCATCCATCAATTTTTCCAGAAACCCTATAAACTCCAAAACCTCATTTTACTAAGGCTTCTTGTGATGTCCATTTCCCAATGATGACCCAACAGGGAGCGATTGAGTAGTCTACCAGTTCCCATAGACTATAGTTGAGCATAGAGGGGAACAATTTCTCTAATTAATGTCATTTCATCAAAGTCTAACCAAAAGTGACATTAAAAGGGGAAAGTGATTAAGGGGTAAAGTGAACGTCTAATTAGACTAGAAAAGGGTTTTAAAGTGACTTAAGTGAATAATTAAGGAAAAGTCACTTAAGTTATGCATGTCAATGGAGAATTAGATGGAGTGTAACACCCTGTTTCCCCCAGCTTGTAAATATAACTGGACTGGCCAAGAACTATGGCAAACTCACAAATATGAATACGTGATGTAAATGGACCTTGAGGAAAAGGTCAATGAATGTGAATAACATTTTGAATTATTGTAGGACTGCTGAGAGGGGATGTGCAAAAAAGAGACCACGATGGCGATGGAAGGTACTTGGAAAGGTGGTGTTAACTTCCACCAAGAATTAACACCGTATTTGGACTCCACTTGCCCGGAGAACCAAAAGCGGCTCGCTGGCCCCAAATTTAATGCCTCGTAGGCTGGTGGGTGGATGGCTTAATGATGGATGGGATGGTGAACCGCCCATCCGTAGAGCCGTCAGGCCTGATCAGACGCGAGGGGAATCGTGCCACACACAACCTCACAAGAGGATAAGGCGTGAGGTAGAAGCAATTGGAAGGGGGCAGACGCGAGGGGAGAACTCTGGCATTATGCAGAGTGAGTGATAGCAGAGAGGAAGGAGAGTAACCTTCGCTCTTGGTCACTGGCAGATAGAGAGACGCAGTCTCAACAACATCGTGGTCTCAGCTCGGGGGTGGCTAGTGGTAAATCCATCGAGAGTCACAGAGCCTATGGTTGGGTTGAAACGAGCACCCCTCTCAGTAGTTGTACCCACTTCTGGTGATATTTCTGATAAATGTTTTACATATTGCGTCTTGAAATTCATATACTGATATATATTTGCTCGTAGAACTGTGAAATTATGAACGATTACAATATAAGAATGTCTGTGCAGTGTTTTGATAAGAGATAATAGATATATGCTTATAATAGGAAGTCCCCGCATGGCTTACACCGATAAGTGGATTTAGGTATGCATGAGTTGAATTAAGTTAGATTTCCAATCCATCCTCGGGAGTTTGTTCCCTTTGCCTGTTTCCAGGAAGGCCCCGGAATAGGACTCTTCACAGAGTTTCCCTTCTTAGAAAGGTTTTCCAAGAACCTGGAAAAAGGGACTTGAATGGGCAAGTCGTAATAACCCTGTAGGAGGAGGAATGACCCTCTTAAGGTTCTGAGATAGCAGTGTAGGGATAAGTAACAAATCGACGAACGAGATCTCGTCGGATGACCCATAGCCATTCATGACCGTTAGGTTGATGAAAGTAACAAGGGTGTTACAAACCTTGCCCCTCTTTCCCTCTATATTCGTGAACAACAAGGAAATCGGGATCGTAGATCCCAAGGCCCAGGAGAACATTTGAACCATTGATCTTTTCACATCCATGAAGTAGTGGCAGAATGCGTAGGGTGGGACAATCTGGGCCATTGGATCTCATTTAGAAATCCCATCAGCCATTGGATTGGGTTAAGATGCTCAGAGTTTAGTCTCTGGAGTGTGCGCGGGAAGAATGGATCTAGACTGTTACATCTTGGCCCATTTACCCGTCAACCATCAGATCAGATAGGAGGTGCACGGAGTTTAACCCTTCTCACACCAGGCAGACTTCCCGACCTTCATCGGGATATCGACATTCGGGAAATTGGAGTTCCTGAGGTCGAAGGAATTGGGACATCACAAGTCTCGAAATCCTGGAGAGACCAGAACCGTCCACCTTGAGGAGGATGTGTGGCAGCAATCGGTGCCATCGGGGAAAGGCCCGACAGGAAGTTGTTGATCGGTGTTTGGGTCATCGGGATATCGAGGATCCTAGTGACAAAGTGTTTATGCATTTTGGAATCGTCAACCGTGAAACTCCGATAAGTGGGAGCCAGCTGTCAGCCAGTCAGGATTCGGAGAATCAGGAATCATGGGGACGAGAAGTCCATACATGGTGAAACTCCGAAGTCCGAAACCCCGATGAGAGATAAGGTGGTGGTCACGGGGACATTGGTCATGTGGACTAAATACTTAGCCCGAAAAGATAAGGAAGCAGAGGAGCGTGTCGGGAATCGGGGATAGGTGCACCAAGTTGTTGGGACATCACGAGTGTCAAAACCACGATAGGAGGAATCTCGACAGAAGTATAAGGTTGCGGTCATAGGAGAGGTGGTCACCTGGACCAAGGCTTAGCTGGGAGGGCTAACGCATGAAAGGTGCATCGGGATCCGAGGGATCGTGAATCCTGAGGACAAGTGCATTTTGGCACTTGAAATTCTAAAACTTCGATAGGAGGATATAAGGCTGCGGTCTTATGAGAGTGGTCGTATGGACCCATAAGGTCTGGCCCAGAGGACTAGCGGGACTAACGTCCTATCGGGATATCGGGATTCCAAAGACAATATGTTTATGCATTTCGACATTGCGATGTTCGAAACCCCGATGGGAGACAAGGCTGTGGTCTTGTGGAATAGTGGTTGCATGGGCTAGAGGTCTAGACCGGAGAGCTAACGGAAGTTGGAGTGTGTCGGGACTTGAAGAATCGGGAATCTCGTGGGCCAATGTATTATGACATTTAAAATCTCAAAACCATGATGAGCAGTAAGACTGTGGTCACGGAGATAACGGTCGTATGGGCCAGGGGCCTATCCAAGAGAGCTAGTGCATAAAGAGTACATCGGGATTCGAGGGATCGCGAATCCTGAGGATGGGTGTATTTCGACCTGGAAAAGTCTGAAAAATCGATGAGAAGGTAAGTCTGTGGTCTTATGAATTAACGGTCACATGGACCAGAGCATAGCCAGGAGGGCTAATGCGTAAAGGGCGCGTATCGGTAAAATTGCTCATCGGAGGTCGGGAGTTCGAGAGGACAGGAACTTTTGTTTTCAGGAATCATGAAACTCCGAAACCCGAAGCTATCATCGAGGAAAGGTCACAGGCGCGTGAAGAAGAGGCCGTGACAAGGAAATAAGGACCTGTAGATCGGGATTGGCCTTTCGCTGCTGCGAGCTTCGGGGATTCTCATTGTTGAGAAATCAATGAAAATTTTGATTGTAGGTAGTGGGTGTGTTACATGGAGGAGGGATAGAAGGGATGAGTTCGACCTAATTCCTCATTATTGATAATTATTGAGTTGAGAAACAAGTTCTAGAGGAGAGAAGTCGACCTCCATTGTTTTGTGGGTTTCTAGAGGAAACCACCACCATAGATTGGTTTCGTTGTTGACAGACACACCCTATCCATCGGGAGGACCACACAGGTTCTTCATCATTATTCAACAACAATATACAAATCTAGAGCAACCAGGGCGCACTTCAGTAAGCTGAGGGCATGAGGGTTTGAGAAATATTTGGAGTTAGCCATGCCCATCTAGGGTACTTTCAGCATATTCCTTATAACCCATTAGAGGAGGAACAAGGGCGCTTCTTTTGAGATAGTTCTTGAGGCATTCCGACGAGGGAATCATCCAGGGCACATTTCCCAATGATAAAGTGTGCAACACTTGAGGAGATACAATTGGATTCCGAGAGAGATCATCGGACTAGGTTAGAGAAATCAATTTTGACCCAGTATAGAGGAGCCCAGGGCACATATTAGGCCAGTCAGATCCATATTCTAATGGTCGGATCAACTAGGGCGCACTAGTTAAGCTTAGGAGCTGCGCAACCCCCAGGGGAGTCCATTCAGGGTTCATACAGATCAACATAGGGCATATCTTCAGGCCAAAATTTAGTGAGAGGTTGCTTGGGACCAGGGTGACCCAGTTGAGACAGTTTTCAAGTGTATCCAAGGATTTCATCCACCAGGGCGAATATTTCTATCTCCAACAACAGTTTTCGTGGGTGTTTTTGGGTGCATGCAGTAGATCAGGGTTTGCATGCAGTAGATCTTCAGTCTCATCCATAGATCTACCTATCTCCATCATTTTGGGTATTTTGTTTAGTGTTTTTCTTTGTATTCAAGCTAAGATCCCTCTTTCATGATCTAGCTGAGGTTATTTCATTTATTTTCCCACATGCAATATTGTAATTCCAGTTATTCTTCTTAATAGAAGTTGTTGAGTTGTTCTGTGCTCCAAACCCATTGCATGAATTTTATAAACATATAAACACTACAAAACCGTAAGCATAAACATTTAAAATGCATCCAGAAACCCCTAGAGTATCAGAACTACAACTAGATCAACAACGCAACAGTAAATATCCAGATTTGAGGGATTTGGGATATTTCACTTCTCTCAACATCATCATGTGCTTCATTTCTTGGTCTTAGTAATCCTAGTAGGAAATACCCCCTTTGAGTCTGATGAGAGCCATCCTAAAGCTACATAAGATAGGTTGTTGAGGTAGCAGTGATGACCTTCGTAGAGGTTGCCCTAGGATTATACCTTGTGGATTAGGGCTTTCCTCATTATGTATAATTTGGGCGGTAATATGACCTTAGAAATCTAATGGCTTGTCACCCAAGTGGGAAAAAAGAGCTTGTTAATTCAAGGAAAACCTACCCGAGTTGGTTGGCTAGTAGTTTGGTTATCTTGGCAGTTCAATTGGTAGTCATCTCCTAGAAGAATTGGGGGGGATATGAGCACCAGTGTGTTGAGTACTCAACACACCCTAAAAGTTCTAGGACCATTTCCTTTTGGGTACCACCCTATAGTTCACTTTTGACTGTTTTTCACCTCGGTATGAAACTAATACTTCACTTATCTTATATGGTTCATGTTTTAATTGAATAAGTTTCACTTGAACATACAACAAAAGATCATCTTAAGAGACTTAATGACTACTCAAGGAATCGGCGACCCAAACTTTTTCCCCGACTCACAAGAAAAATTCAGCATCGGCGAAAGATTAAGGTGGCGAAACTCGTCTGGGAAGTCATAATAGCTGAAGTCCGACCTTCATCGACGTCAACCGATGAGAGTCTGTCTTTTCCATGGATAAGCATCAGGAAGTATCTTGCTGAAGACTGATCCGTCGGTTTCAGTGAAAGGGTGTAATAGTAAGTACCGCGCGTAGACAATACTGACACTACCGACTGTCGAACCCTGAAACAAGTCTGACATCGGTGATTGTAAAGTGATTAAACTCTTGTTGTAACAATAACCCCGACACTGCCCGGTGTCGGCAGTTTGGTGACCCGTATTTTCTTAGTGTTTTTGACACGAGCGAAATCTCGAATGTGATCCTTGTCCACTACCCAAATGCCCTTTTATGATTAAGTATTTCTAATAATCCAAGGTTGATAACTCCACAGAAGCATTAATCAATATTGGAATGTTACAAGGGGAAAGTATCAACAAAACTCATGGCGTAATAATAACGATCACAAGAATATAATATTTTATGCCAAAAGGACTTAAATAAAGAGACACATTTAATTCACATCCGAAAGAAGCATGATATATTCAAATACTTTCATTTTCTTTTATACAATAAAAAATCCCACCAAGCCTGGTTTACGTACGAATGGACAACACCGACGACTCGGCTGACTGGCTTGGTCGTCGAGAGATTACAAGATCTTTACAAAATGAGAAAGAAACAAAAGGGTTTTAAGCGGCACTTCCAAGGACGCAAAGCAAGAACCTGCCCACTATATGTCTCTCGCGCACTGGTCCTCTCTCGGACTACCCTTCACTTTTTGTAATGACTTATGCTCCTCTTCTGTTGTCGTCCTTTGTGCCTTGTGTAATTGCACAATTGTATCTTGTGCTTCCTGAATTTTTATCTACAACCAAACCATACTTCTTGCGTGACCCTGTGATGGTGGTATCCCCTATTCTTTCGTCGCCAACTAACGTCACAATTCTCTATTTTCTTGGTAGAGTTTCGTTATTTCTAGTTGATCCTGCTCTAACTGCTGGATGGAGTTTTTGATGGAAGTATCTAATGTTTTCTCCCTTCCCTTTCTTCTCTAACCTTCCCTACCGGCAGTCCCAACTGACTCTGACCAACCAGTAAGCATCACAGAATCCTCTAGGGGTGAACGTGCACTCAACTCAGTCGAGAGACGGTCCTCCTCTCCTCTCCCATATTCTTCATGGGCCTTCCTCTTCTTCATGCTTTCGGCTTAGGAGAAGGTACGGTCCCCAACATGTCTCTTTCCAATGTTTCTTTGTCTACTCCAAGCTCCACCGGAGACGCTAATGTTGGCTCCAAGCAAGTATCTGTACCTCTTGTTGGAGTATCAAACACACGGAAAGCCAACAAGAAAGAGTCTTAGGAACGTTGGGGCTGAGACTTGTCACTCCGGCTACCTCGTAGACCTCGTCCCATGTTTGAAGGAGATTCCATAATTGCAAAAGCATAAAGACTCAAGGAGTCTGCAGATGATAAAGAAATACCGCGCGGGACTTCGCCAGGACTAACTTATTGGACCAAAAGTTTAGAGAATGCGAGCTCGGCATATCCATAGAATTTTTCACAGAGCTCCTGGAATTTATAGAGGAACAAAGGAGCAAAGAAGGGCATGCCAAGATAATACTCGTGCTTTGTGACATGATGTTTTGAAGGCATGACGCACCACTCAACGGATGCGATCCAAAATATGTAAACGTCGTTGATCAGAGTTGCAGGAAACGTGCGGTACGATCCTTCCAATCTCCGTTATTAGTGAATAATGTTTAACACGCTTGGTGGTATGGATCCTAGAAGCATTTAACGACTTCCCCTCTACGGGATCTGACCTTTTGGGAGCATACACACTTTTACTCATCTCTGACGCCTCCTTTCGACCACAAAGGTCAAGCAATTACTATGACATTTTACATGATCATGTCTACCGTACTTTACTTGCCACCCTATGGCATGCCGATGTAATTCATTTAAACAAAAGAGGAGCGACAACTTCGGATTAAGTCATCATAGGTCATTCAAAGGAGCATCTGGGATCACGCAAGTATTAAAAATGATTGGGACTAGCAAGCTACATAGGTACATGTTAATCTTTTGTTTGTTCATGTCTTATCATAGGTTGCTTAATCGCTAAACTACTTCTACTTTTATTGCAGGAGGAATCCTCTCGACTATCGAGCAAAGCCCATCTTGTGACCTCGCCAAAGAACTTGAAAGAAATACCGAAGATGAATCATCGGAGAAAGTAAAGGCGTCGGGTCTCCTAAGTTCGACATCCCCGATGAACTTATCAACCTGAGCAATGTGTTTCGGACACATGTCAGTGAAGATTCACTATGGACCAGAGAATTCCCAAAGATAACCGATGTAAGGCCAGGGCAAGCACAAAGGTTCGCAGAATATCTGATCAAAGCCTAAACCATGCATCAACAATTGAACTTCAGTCTAGAAAAGTATTGGGCACAGATAGAAGACATCAGAGAGATATATGTTTCCCCTATAGAACAACACAGGTTCCCATGGGCTCAAATCTATGAAGATTTGTTTATTAGATGGACTAGATATGAAAGAATTCACCCTTTTAAAGAAACATCTAGGTGGGACTGTTAAAGAAACTATTGGATGATCCCGCCACATGGCGATTTTTGTTTGGTTCAAACTGTATTTATCCGTTAATTACAGTTAAACTTTATATTATAAATAGAGACATCGACCAATGAACAAGGGGTTGATGGTTGTTGTAAGAACTCTTTCTTTTGGTTGTTGATAATTATTTTGAGACTGTTGTGAATTAAGAAGTCCTTCTAGAACAAAGACAAGTTATTTTCATCAGATGTATGTGATTGGAGTTGGAAAAGAATTACTTCCTTTCATGTTCCATGAATGATGCAATAAATGAGTAAGAGCAATTAATTCTATTGTCAAGTTATCTGGTGCAATGTCTTGATGTTCTTTTCTTTAAGGGTGAAAATAAATTGTTGTGCTACTATGTGATGAATGTTATGGTAGATGAATTATTTTGCTTACAATGATCTTGATTACATATGCATTTTATTTATTTTAAGTAGTTTTTCTCAGACAGTAGTTGGATGCTCATTTGGTTAATGTATTAGTACTAGGCCCTTTGGCATAGAATCATTGTCTGCATGTTTGAGCAGCGGGTTATCCCAAGCTCGACATCTTCCCAATAGTTAAAACTTTTGTCTTGTCATTTGTCAAGTTGGTTTATACTAACTTGCATCTCTCATACCAGCCCCACCCAAGAGAAATATAGAAAAAGAATTGTCCTAACTGAAGGAAGAGCCTTCACCAGAAAATACAAAAGCCCATCGATAATTTGGCCAGATCGCAAGATCCGGAGAACCATTCCACTCCAAACGCTGCAGAGTATAATTGGGCCTCGGTGGCGGGTTTGGTTCCTATTGTTGAGTCAGGGGATTTAGGCCCCATCAACAGAATTGTCTCTACAGGGAGGGCCTGAGAATGAATGGCTGAATATATAAGTTACATAACATTTCGAACAGCCTACATATTCGTAACGACCCACATGCATGGCTAGTCATCCAACAGACAACCCACCTTTACTGAGTACTCCCGAAGCAAATAACTCACCCCATTCTAAGGAAGGACCTCTTCACCCTGAAATACCTTACACCTTCCCTCAAGAGGAAGTGAATCAATTCAGGAGAATTACCAGAGCCTATGCCCGACAAATCAGTGTGTTGCCCTTCACTCCTATCCTCCCTCGAAGAAAGCAAAAAAGAAGACTAGTAGTCAGCACTCTCGATGAAGTTTTCATACACTCCATCGAAGACTTAATAGATTTCACGATTACCAAAATCCAAGAACCTCTTGATCTGATACCCAAGACACCAGCCGGTGACATCTCTGAACATAACAACTTTTGGGAAGAAGAAGAGTTTGACTTTGACTCCGAATATATGGAAGGGAACAACGGTCATGAGCGGGAAAGAGAAGTTCCACTTTAGTTCAACCAATCTTGGTTGGTTGGAGATGTCGTGGCCATCCTGGGACGAGTAGATAATCTTCCCCGACACCTGGAAAAGCTGCTCCCCAAATATGATCCTGAAACTTCAGGTTTTCCCGAAGATCACATCAAGAAATTCATACTTGCGATCATGCTTATGAACGTTCAACATGAATATGTAGTATGCAAACTTTTTCCCTACACATTTGAAAACTCGTCTTCCACATGGTATTTTAATTTTCCAGTAGGATCTATAACCAGCTGGACTAAATTCCAAAAGGATTTTCTAAACAAATTTGCGGAAGAAACTACTACAGGAGCCTTGATGGTTGAGCTGTTCGCAACCACCATGACCCCAAAAGAGAGGGTCAAATATTTCAATCAAAGGTTCATGACCATCCTAAACAAATTTCATCCCATGGAGAAACCACCTCAAGAGTTGCAAATCGAGGTCTATGCCAATGCACTCCCAGCTTCTATTTCCATGTTCGTTAAAAGAGTTGCCAAGAAAACCCTTGCGGAGAATTTTGAAGTGGCCAAGATGATAGAATTTCAGATGAAAGGTTGTAAAGAAGGCCAAGCCTCTTTAGTGAGAAAAGAAAGCTATCCCCCTCCTAGGAGAGGACTCCTTTTGACTAGACCGTAAGGGCAAACCGGTTGAACAAACTCCCGAAAAGAGTAATGGAGATATAGAAGACTTGCAACGCATGGTCAAGAAACTATCAAATGAGATTATAGACATGAAAAGGAATGCAAGGGAGGGAAACCAAGGCCAAAATCCCTATAATCCTTTCTTTAAAAGAAACTAGCCTTTCAAAGCAATTGAACCTCCCCCAACCAACTTAAACATTGACCTAGAGAATGTTGCGTCTGATTCTTTCTGTACTTACCACCAAGAGAATCACTCGGAAATAGAATTCCGTCAATGGGTCCATGCCATGAATTTAATGGATAAACATTTTATGGGTGAAGTCTCCCTGACCGAACAATCAAGCAGTCCGGCCATGAATAGTGATGATCAAGAAGAAGATGACCTACCATGAGACACAGCCATGCTGATATGGGATCCCAATGTGATCGCGTCTTCAGATGATTTGTTTGAGTCTCGATAAAAACCTGCAAAAGTATCAAAAGTATAGACATGTAGTAAAGGCCAACCCGGCTCAAAAGACATCGACGCCACCTAGGCCTCGCAAAGTAAGTTAACTCCTGATCGCCTGAAAATGCCTTTCACCCCTGGTAAAAAAACTGCAATCATCCATACCAGGAATCTCCTAAACTAGAGTACAACGTAGTCGAAGATTTGAAGAAGTTAAAATCTAATATATCAGTTATGGATGTATGTAGAATCCCTCAATAGAAAGACTTCCTATTGCAGGCTCTGAATTTGGTAGGAAACCTGACCAATGCAGATAGTCAGAACAAGAATCTCCCCCCAATAGATATGGAAAGCAAGCTGACTATAAACACCTACTTGGAAGGTAGGAAAGAAAGGCCTTTTGTACCATCCTTCATTTTGACATTTAAAGTCTTCAACAAGAATCTTCACAATTGTCTGGTCGATTCTGGCGCATCCTCTAATGTCATGCCCTTGGTTGTTTGTAATAAACTAGGTGTCGTCCCTCTCAAGAGTGATAAACATGTCATACAACTAGACAGAACCCAGGTCAAGGTCATGGGAGAACTCAAAGATGTGATGATGAGGATAGCAACACATCCTAACTTCGTGCAGGTGATTGACATCATTGTGGTGGATATCCCTGAGGCATATGGGCTATTGTTGAGCCGAGATTGGTCTGAAAATCTGAAAGGATATTTCAGTACCGATCGGGCACACCTTTGGCTACCACTGAAGGGGTACAAGAACATGATCAGAATCGACAAGGAGAGATATTTGAAACATACAGTCACTGATCTGGAAACCTCGAATGAACCAGCCTCGACCGATTTCCCCATATTGGGAAACTATTCTTGTGATTCCCACTTCGACAACATGGCTCCTCTCATGTCCAATGTTCCTCTCACTCAAAATTCCAAAATGATCTTTCAAGAAGAATCCCCGATGCTGATGGAAGATTATCTCTTTTGTCAAAACCCTGCACTGAGACTTCCAGGAGAAAAGATAGAAGAACAAGACATGGGCAATGAGAAAGAAAGGAGAAATCATCGTTCACAAATTTGAACCCTCTATTTTGATGGATCCAAATCGCAAGAAGGGTTAGGAGCCAGGTGCATCCTCATCAATCAGAGGGGTAAACACAATTTCTTGTCCTATAGACTAGAATTCGAGTGTACCAACAACACTGCCGAGTATGAATCTCTAGTACAATGGTTAAAGAAAGCATGGATGATTTTAAGGATGGAAATTTATTTTAAAATGTAGAAACCTTGGCGAATCTTACTAATCCTTCATATGCCAACTATAAATGATTGGCGATATTTTGTAAAAATATTCATATTTGTAAGGATTTTATATAGTTTTTATAAAATTTTGGCAAATTTTAAGGTAAAATAATTTTATCCTATATAATTTGGGAGAATCATTTTTAAAATAGAGAATCTCGTTTTTGGAAAAACCGTGGAAAATTAGCCCATGAGAGAAATTTAGCCCCTAAAATCATCCCTGAAAGAATACCATAGATCTGGATGTCAAGGAATTAAAGGTTTTCAAAGACTCTGAAATCATCGTTAGACAAGTGAGAAATACTATACACTGCAATTCCCCTCATCTTAAGAACTACTAGCAGGAGGTGCATAGGATAATAGAATGCTTTGAGGCTTTCAATATCACTGTGATCCCCAGAGAAAACAATATCCTTACCGACTCCCTAGCCACAGATGCTTCTAGGCTGTCGCCTTTAGAAGATTATGAAGCCTTTCAATTCACTATAGAATTGATCTACAAGCCATCGGTACCTAATAACATTTCTAATTGGAAATTCTTCGAGGGGGATGACCAGATCATAAGATTCTTGACCAATCAAGACAATTTCAAAGACCTCGTTATTGATGACGAAGAGTTTCAAGAGAAACTAACAGAAACCGATCCTTGAGCAGGTCAACATATGGATAAATCAAAGGCTCACACAATCACTAAAGGGATAGATAATCTAGAGAACCTGTTTGATCTAAAGGAACGATTCAAAGGACCCAAAAATGAAAAAAAAGGTAGCTCCTATCCCCTCCACAAAACTGTAAATCTTGGAACCCCAGACAACCAAAAGTATGTAAATCTCGTCAAAACAATATCTAAGGAAGAGAGGAAAGCCTACCTCAAATTATTCAGACAATACCAGGATGTTTTCACTTGGTCCTATAAAGATTTAAAAATCTATGACACCCCCATCATTCAACACACCATCTCGTTGAAGCCTGAAATCAAGCCTTTCCAATAGAATCTCTGGAAGTATCATCCATCCTTGGAACCTCTCATGTATCAAGAGTTAAGGAATCTTTTAGATGCGAAGATAATTTTCCAAGTTAGGCATTCCGCCTGGGTAGCGAATCTTGTCTCGATGAGGAAAACGTCAGGAGAAATCCGATGATGCGTAGACTTTCAGAACCTCAATAGAGCTTCAGAAAAAGACAATTATCATGTCTTGCCGATGGAGCATCTCCTTCAGGCCGTGTTAGGCTCAAAAATTTTCTCCCTGCTCGATGGTTTTTCAGGATACAACCAAGTGTTGGTTTCAGAGGAAGATCGATTAAAAAATACCTTCCAGACCAAATGGGGAACCTTCTCTTATAAAAGCATGCCTTTCGGCTTGATTAATGCAGGAACAACCTTCCAAAGGGCCATGGACGTGACTTTTCAAGGACTCATAAATAAATGTGTGGTAGTATATTTAGATGATGTAATGGTGTATTCAAAGAATAAAGAAGAGCACATCCAACACTTAACTTAGATTTTTGAAAGATACCATAAATACGACATATCACTCAATCCTAAGAAAAAAATCTTCGGTGTTGAAGAAGGTAAGTTGTTAGGACATATTATATCTCAAGCAGGAACTTGCATAGATCCCGAGAGGATTAAGGCCATAGCCCAACTCTCGCTGCCCCATAACAAGAAAGCCATGCAGTCCTTTTTTGGGCAAATCAATTTTGTAAGGAAATTCACTTCCGACTTCACCAAAATCATCAAACCCTTACAAAATATGATTCACAAAGATTTCAAATTTAAGTGGGATGATGAACGAAAAGATGTTTTCAACAATATCAAAGTTGCCATATCTCGGGACCCGATATTGCGAAGTCCCGATTTCAATAGAGACTTTAATCCTTACACTTTCGATTCTGACCAATTGCTAGTTGTGGTCTTGACTTAGAAGGATGATGACAACAATGAAGCCCCAGTTTCATTTATGAGTACCAATATCCAAGGATCTGAGCTCAATTATCCCGCCATAGACAAGTAGGCCTACGTGGTCTATAAAGTAGTAAAACATTTTAGGACTTACATCCTCAAGAATCACACTAAGGTGATTGTACCACACCCTAAAGTTTGATCCTTTTTTACCCAAAAAGAAATGGGAGAAAGAAGAGGGAACTGGATGACAATAGTCCAGGAATTTGATCTAGATATAAAACCCGCGAAGTTAGTAAACAGACAAGGTTTGTGCAAGCTTGCAGCCAAAGCTCAAGATCAAGAAAATGAAGATCTCGGGTGGGAAAATGAAATATCATTATGGTGTGGTGAAGTAGCATAGATTTCCTTAGGACTAGACTCAAGGATTTATCTTATCTACTACATCACGGGACTTGTCCCAAAAACCTCAACCCCAGAGAAAGGAGAGCCTTCCGATTAAAATCCACACAATATCACCTTATAAATTCGGTACTCTTCTAGATCAACTATGATGGGGTATTGTTGAGATGTCTCAAATGTGAAGACATTGATAAAGTGTTAAAGGAACTCCATGATGGCCCCGTCGGAGGACATTTTGCAGGGAACACCACCTCTCATAAAATTACGGGAGCTGGCTATTATTGGCCTACTTTGTTCAAGGATGATCATACTTATGCCAGGAATTGTAAGAATTGTCAAATAAGTGCTAGCAATGAGAAAAGTGCAACAATCTCACTCCATCCTGTGACTGTCTCTAAGACCTTTTGAGCAATGGGGGTTGGACATCATAGGAGAAATTACGCCTAGCTCATCAAAATTGCACAAGGACATTCTTACCGCCACCAACTATTTAACAAAATGGGTAGAGGCCATTCCTCTGACTCATGTGAACGAGAAAATAGTGATCCAATTTATAGAACAACAATTGATCACAAGGTTTGGTGTCCCCTCTATTCTATTCTTTGATAACGCAACTTACTTCTCTTCTACCCTACTAACACATTTTTCTTTGGACAAAGGGATCATAATCAAGTACTCTACAAATTATTACCCTCAAGGAAACGGTGTGGCAGAATCAAACAATAAGAACCTGGTAAGGATAATAAAGAAGACGGTTATAGATAACCAAAGAAATTGGCTTAATCAACTGCATAATTCCCTATGGTCCGATAGGGTCATGCCCAAATAAGCCATAGGAAATTCCCCATACTTTCTAGTCTACGGACAGGAATCCATCCTCCCAAACATGATTTATCTGTCATCTCTCCAATTGGCACAAGATGCCAATGAGGAACCATCCTCGACGATGCAACAAACAATAAACACTTTGCTCATGCTAGAAGAAGAGAGAGAAAAGGCTAAGTCAAAATTCTTGGCTCATCAACAGATAGTGAAAAGATGGTTCAATAAGCATAAAGCTAAGAAAAAGAACTTTGAAATAGGAGATTTAGTCCTGAAGTGGGATAGGGAAAATGAACCCAAAGGGAAACATTCCAAGTTTCAGAGCCTATGGGTCAGTCATTTCCAGGTGGCTGAGAAGATTGGGGTAGGTACTTATCAGTTGCAAAATCTGAGGGGGGAATCCGATGCCCTCCCAGTGAATGGTCAAGCCCTAAAACAATACTTCCAATAATAAAAAACAATAATATATATAATAAAATAAAATAATAATAATAAATAATAACTTAGATTAGTACGAATAAAATAAATACTGGAGCTGTCTACTCTGTGGTTCGGTACTACCTCAAGGAAAACAAAAGAGTAACAGAGATTCTTCGTTTTCCCAGTAAATCGCCATTTGTTGAGTACTCAACACACCCTAAAAGTTTTGTGACCATTTCCTTTGGGTACCACCCTATAGTTCACTTTTGATTGTTTTTCACCTCAGTATGAAACTAATCCTCCGCTTATCTTATATGTTTCATGTTTTAATTGCTTAAGGTTCACTTGAACAAAAAACACAACATCATCATAAGAGACTTAATGACTACTTAAGGAATTGACGACCCAAACTTTTCCTCAACTCACAAGAGAAATTCGGCATCAGCGAAAGATTAAGGTGGTGAAACTCGTCTGGGGAGTCAGAATAGCCGAAGGCCTACCTTCATCGGCGTCAATCGATGAGAGTGTGTCTTTTCCACAGATAAGCATCAAGAAGGATCTTTCCGAAGACCAATCAATTGGTTTCGGTGAAAGGGTGTAATAGTAAGTACCGCACATAGACAAGACTGACACTACCAATTGCTGAACCCAAAAACAAGTCTGACATCGGTTATTGTAAAGTGATTAAAATCTTGTTCTAACAATAACCCCGACACCGCCCAGTGTCGACAGTTTGGTGACTGGTCTTTTCTTAGTGTTTTTGACACGAGCGAAATCCTGAATGTGATCCTTATCCACTACCTGAATGCCCTTTTATGATTAAGTATTTCTAATAACCCAAGGTTGATAACTTCATAGAAGCATTAATCGATATTGGAATGTTACAAAAGGAAAGTATCAACAAAACTCATGGTGTAACAATAACAATCACAAGAATATAATAATTTATGCGAAAAGGACTTAAATAAGGAGACACATTTAATTCACATCTGAAAGAAGCATGATATATTCAAATACTTTCATTTTATTTTATACAATCAAAACTCCTACCAGGCCTGGTTTACATATGAATGGACAACACTGATGACTCGGTTGACCGGCCCGATCGTCATGAGATTACAAGATATTTACAAAAGGACAAAGAAACAAAAGGGTGTTAAGTGACACTTCCAAGGACACAAAGCAAGAACCCGTTATGTCTCTCGCGCACTGGTCCTCTCTCGGACTGCCCTTCGCGTTTTGTAATGAATTTTTCTCCTCATTCACTGTCATCCTTTGTGCCTCATTTAATTGCACAATTTTATCTTGTGCTTCCCGAAGTTGTGTCTGCAGCCAAACCATACTTCCTACGTGACCCTATGACTGTGGTATCCCTTAGTCTTTCACCACCAACTGACGTTGCAATTATCTATTTTCTTGGTAGAGTTCGACTATTGCTAGTTGAGCCTTCCCTAACTACTGAATGGAGTTTTCGACAGAAGTACCCGATGTTTTCTCCCTTCCCTTTCTTCTCCCACCTCCCCTACCAGCAGTCCCAACCGACTCTGACCAACCGGTAAGCATCGCAGAATCCTTAAGGGGTAAACGTGCACTTAGCTTGACCAGGAGACGATCCTCCTCTCCTTCTCCCGTATTATTCTTGGGCCTTCCTCTTCTCCGTGGTTTCAGCTTCAGAGAAGGTACGGTCCCTAGCATGGCTCTTTTCAATGTTTCTTTGTCTACTCCAAGCTTTACCGGAGACGCTGATGCTGGCTCCAAGAAAGTATCTATACCTCTTGTTGGAGTATCAAACACACGAGAAGCCAACAAGAAAGAGTCTCAGGCACGCTGGGGCTGAGACTTGGCACTCTGACTGCCTCATAGACCTCGTCCCATGTTTGAAGGAGATCCCATAATTGCAAAAGAATAAGGACTCAAGGCATCTTGAGATGATAAAGAAATGCAGTGTGAGACTTCACCAGGACTAACTCGCTGGACCAGAACTTCAGAGAATGCGAGCTCCGCATATGCGTAGAATTTCTCACAAAGCTCCTAGAATTTATACAGGAACAAAGGAGCAAAGAAGGGCATGCCAAGATAATACCCTTGGTTCATGACATGATCTTTTTAAGGCTTGACACACCACTCTGCTCTATGGATGTGATCCAGAACATGGAAACTCCACTGATCAGAGTTGCAGGAAATGTGCAGTATGATCCTTCCGATCTTCGTTATTAGTGAATAATGTTTAACACGCTTGGTGGTATGGATTTTGGAAGCATTTAACGACTTCCCCTCTACAGGATCCAACCTTTTGGGAGCATACACGCTTTTACTCATCTCCAACGCCTCCTTTTGACCCCAAAGGTCAAGCAATTACTATGACAGTTTACACGATCATGTCTACCCTACTTGATTTTACAGACTATGGCACGTCAACGTAATTCATTTAAACCAAAGAGGAGTGGCAACTTTGGATTAATTCATCACAGGTCATTCAAAAGAGCATCTGGGATCACGTAAGTATTAAAAAAGAGTGGGACTAGGAAGCTACACAGGTACGTGTTAATCTTTTGTTTGTTCATGTCTTATCATAGGTTGCTTAATCACTAAACTACCTCTACTTTTATTGCAGGAGGAATCCTCCCAACTACCGAACAAAGCCCATCTTGTGACCTCACCGAAGAAATTGAAAGAAATTACGAAGTTGAATCGTCGAAGCAAGGAAAGGCATTGGGTCTCCTGAGTTCGACAACCCCGATGAACTTATCAACCTGAGCAATGTGTTCCTGACACATGTCAGAAAAGATTCACTATGGACTGGAGAATTCGCAAAGATAACCGATGCAAGGCCAGGGCAAGCACAAAGGTTCGTAGAATATCCGATCAAAGCCTGAACCATGGCTCAGCAATTGAGATTCAGTCTAGCAAAGCACCGAGCATAGACAAAAGAAATCAAAGAGATATATGTTGTCCCTATAGAACAACATAGGTTCCCATGGGCTCAAATCTGTGAATATTTGTTTATCAGATGGTCTGAATATGAAAGAAGTCACCCTTTTAAAGAAACATCTCAGGGGGAATGCTAAAGAAACTATTGGATGATCTTTCCATGTGGTGATTTTTGTTTGGTTCAAACTATATTTAGCCATTAATTACAGTTAAAATTTATATTATAAATAGAGACATCGACCAATGAACAAGGGATCGATGGTTGTTGTAAGAACTCTTTCTTTTGGTTGTTGATAATTATTTTGAGACTGTTGTGAATTGAGAAGTCCTTATGGACCAAAGACAAGCTATTTTCATCAGATGTATGCAGTTGGAGTTGGAGAAGAATTACTTCCTTTCCTATTCCATGAATGATGTAGTAAATGAGTAAGAGAAATTAATTATGTTGTCAAGTTATCTGGTGCAATGTCTTGATGTTCTTTGCTTTAAAGGTGAAAATAAATCGTTGTGTTGCTATGTGATGAATGTTATGGTAGATGAATTATTTTTCTTACCGTGATCTTGATTACATATCTATTTTCTTTATGTTAAGTAGTTTTTCTCAAACAATAGTTGGATTCTCATTCGTTTAATGTATTAGTACTAGGCCCTTTGGCATAGAATCATTGTCTGCATGTTTAAGCAGCGGGTTATCCCAAGATCGACCTCTTCCCAATAGTTAAAAATTTTGTCCTGTCATTTGTCAAGTTGGTTTATACTAGCTTGCATCTCTCATACCAGCCCCACCTAAGAGAAATACAGAAAAAAGAATTGTCCTAACTGAAGGAAGATCCTTCACCAGAAAACACAAAAGCCCATCGATAATTTGGTCAGATCGCAATATCTGGAGAACCATTCCACTCCAAACGCTGCAGAGTCTAATTGGGCCTCGTTGGTGAGTTTGGTTCCTACTGTTGAGTCAGGGGATTTAGGCCCCATCAACACAGTGATAGTAGTTTTTTGGTCTCATTGAATTCATTCTGCAGTGGTGGCTTCTCCATGTCCCTAGGCATGGAGAATCAGACACTCATTACTCCGGTCACAGACCCTTCGAGTGACATGGTGTAATTATCTAAAGAAGAAGGTCAGGAATCAAGTGCAAAGGGTTAGAGGAGAAGATATAGGAAGGATGTTCATCCTGCGCTTGTGTTAGGTACCTAACCTCCCTAACCCCTCACGTAGGTAGAATAATATATTTTCCATGTAATAAAGGCCAACATTAGTTAATAAGGCCTATTTAATAAATGTGAACAAGTCAATGTAATAAGACCTAATAGAAGCTTCTGATTCTAGAAAGATCTTCCTTTAAAATGTTTTTTAGAATATAGAATTAGTATAAGAGTAGGAGGCATGAGAAAGCTTTGTCTTGATAATTATTGTAATAGAGCGTTGTTATGTTGGAGGTTTCCCCCTCGAAGAGGCAAGTGAACATTACTTTCTATCAATAAAGGTATCAATTTTTGTTGTGATTCTCTACATTTTGTTGTTCCGCTGGTAATTTATGCAATATTTGTATTTTCTTCTTAATATAATAGATCTACTACCTAACAAGTGGTATCAAAGAACTTTCCTCTGTAGAAAATTGTGGGGATTTTTTTTCAAGGTAGAGACATGTATTTTTGGTGTCTTTAAAGCAAAAATATTTATCTCTTAAGGGGTAAAAATGTGTTGGGGAAGACTACACGCAGGAAATCCAGACAGTTTCACGAGGTTGTCTAGAAACAAATGTTTCACCTTGTTGGAAACCTATGTAACCCATGTTGGTACCCCTTAAGTAGTGTTGCATTAGATAGAATCTGTACATTACCATCACTCCCACGTACCGAAAGGTATATCAGGAGTCCCCTAGGTCTCCTAAAATTAGCTCTAGATCAGTTGATCCATTGTCTGACTGTTATAGTGATATCGAGAATAGCATTGTGGAAGATACTCTCTAGTACCTGGGTAATCTGGTATTACGACTAAGGGTAAGGTCGAGCCTCCTTAGTTGGTGCCCTGAGATATTGGGTTGAGTACTATTGATTGACCTCACACATATATCAAAGAGCTATAGCATAGGGAAAACCCTTATCTGTAGGAACCCTGTAAACTCTAACCCTTGGGAAAGAAACAGAACAAAAAAGGAGCAGATGAGATATATTCTAATGCAACCTTTCCTTCTACATTCTGGTTGCAAAATTCCTACATAAATTTTCATGTTAACAATTTGGGCCATTTTCCACCACATTATTCAGGTCAGACTATAATTGTGCAGAAGTTAAAAAAAAAACAAGTGGTCCCGTCGTCACCATTATTTGGGTCTTGTCCCATTGGATTCCTCTCCTTGCCCCGATCATAGTGGAACCTATCATTTTTAAGCCATTTTTTCATTGGAATCAACTCGCTTCCCGACACCCTTATTTGCAACCTATCCCATTGAATTCCCCTTTTCACCCTGATCATCATGGTACATATCACTTATAATATTTTTTTTTGGTCCCACCCACCCTTCCCGACACCCTTCTTTGGCATATCTCCCATTGTCTTTCCCTTGTCACTCTGATCACAGTCATATATATAACCTATCCACCTTTTTTTACTGGAGCCACTTCCCCCTATAGGCACCCCTCCTCTCCTAATGGCCAACACTCGCAACCAAGACCTGCAAGATGCCATCAACCAAAAAAAGGAGAACATCTAGCACATGACTTTTGACATTGCTTCCATCAATTCCATATTTTCACACTTTGAGGACCAATTCCAGAACAAATTTGACGCCATGGATACTAAATTCACGGGTGAATTTGACACCCTCAAATCCACTCTCAACCAGTTGTTGAACTGATTCCTGAGCCCTTCCTTCTCGGAAAAACCATCCCACTCAGAGGGTGTTGAGTCCTCCCATTCTATGGCCTTTCAATATAACTACTTTCATCGTGATCCCCGTCTTACCAGAGTTGAGGTCAATAAATTTGATGGTTCATATCCCACGGGATAGGTCACTCAAATGGAGCATTATTTTTCTTTACATGGCATTACTGATGAGTTGGCCAAACTCAGTTATGTTGTTCTCTATCTGGGTTGGAAATGGTGGCATTGGCATAAAAATGCACGCTAGGGGTATGTTGCTTAGACCTAGTTTGTTGTAGAGATCTATGAATTATTTTGCACCAACACCCATTATTTAGGCCATTTGACCAAGTTGAAATAGTTGGGCATAGTGGAAGACTTTATAACCATCCTTGAACACTTGGCCTTTAGAATGTAGGGAATGATAGATGACTTCTTCATGGAATGCTTTATCAGTGGCCTAAAGGATGAAATATGAGCCCATATCCTCATGTCTCACCCCCAAACTTGGTTGGAAGCTACTAAATGTGCCAAAGCGTCAAAACATGTTGTATTTTCCGAGAATCAAAAACCCTATTTTCTTCCTTTCCCTCACCCTACCAATCCTACCCCTCCTGCCACCCCTCTCAAGGTCCAAAAATTAACTTGGGAATAAATGGTTGAACACCCACTCAAGGGTCATTGTTATAATTGTGATGAAAATTGTTTTCCTGGGCACAAGTGTAAGGAACAAAATATTTTTATGGCCATCTCAGGGGTTGTTGTTGATAAGGGGGATAAATTCCCATTGTGGAAGAGCTACCCCACATAGATGATACTTCTCTACCCACTCACACACCAGAATTTGAACCATTGATTTTTTTGCATGCCCTCACTAGCTTCTCTGCTCCCCAAACCCTCAAGCTAATTGGATACATTAATCATAGGAAAGTCATCATCCTTGTTGACAGTGGAAGCACCCATAATGTTATTCAGTGTTGTGTTTCCCAGCAAATCAATTATTATATCTGTGTCATCAACAATTTTCAAATCATGATTGCCAATAGAAGTTCCATGAAATGTGGTGGGCATTGTGAAAATGTGCACCTACAAATTGGTCAATACCACCTAAAATCTCATATGTTCACTATCAACATGGGAAGTTGTGACATTGTGATCGGTGTTGAACGGTTATGCACTTTGGGCCCCATTCTCATTGATTTTAAGGAATTAACCATGCAATTCCAACAACAGGGAAAATAGTATAAGTTCCAAGAAATCACAACAGGCTCCCCTTAGATCATCAGTTCCCACCGAATGGAAAATATCCTCAAAAAAGGTCATCCAGGCATTATTGCCCAACTACATTCCATTCAAGCTGTTGAGACACC
>JASDQU011176862.1:32277-44932 GCA_032191745.1 Picea mariana
ACCTGATCAACCAGACTGACTGGGGATGGAACCGAATTGACAAGTCCATCGACTAATGACGGTTTGGGAGAAATCTTATGATAACTAGTTGGAAGTTGAATCTTTTCCAAAATATAAGAAGCCTCATCCATGCGAGGGAAAAGGTGAGAGTGATGATCACCTTCACATAACAATCAAGGAAATTTGACAGTTCTATTATTTTTACCAAACTTAATGTCACTAGCTAACGGGGTGTCACCAACATGTCCTATAGGGGATGATGAAGTGGAAGACCACATTTTTAAGACCTTGGGGAGACCAGGTAAATCCCTTAGAAAGTGGTTGCCCTTACAAAGACTACAAGGGAATTTGGGTTTAGGATTCTTCGTTTTAATCTTGTCGAATTTATCAACACTCCCATTAAGATTAACCTTAGTTGGTTTCTTGGATCCAACATGATCATATGTGGTTAAAGACTTGGTCCCTTTCTAGTTCTCCTTCTTCTTCTCTTTTTGTTTCTTCTTCTTCTTATCAACCTGGCTACTCGCTTTAGAGATTTCACTAGGAAAAGAAGGAGAAAGGGAAGGATACCTAACGGGTGAAGAAGGAGAAAGGTCGACATGAGGTTGATGTGTGGATGGTGTGCTTACATATGAAGCACTAGGTGCATTTGAGGCACTAGGATGATTCGAGATCACTGGAGTGGGGAACAACCAAATCAGTAATCCGATCGTGAGCCCCGGAAGACTCAGTGTGGAAATTCATATAGGACAAATGTTTCCGAAAGAAGGAAAGGTGAAAGGTTCCCCGAGAAAATGGGTTCCTCCATTGGTACTCCCAGGAGTTGACGCAATTGACACTGACTCGAACTAAGGTCCACTAAGGAAAAAAAACAACACACTCTACAAATCTTAAGAAGCAAACAATCAAACAATCCTTCCCACAATGAAACCACTAGTTGGTGATGAAATCCAACATTGTGGGATCAATATATAAAGGGGATGGGATAGAGCAGGTGGATCAGTTACGTTGGAGGCCTGCTTAATGGACTTACACCTTGGTGCAAGATTCCATAGAATAATCGTGGATTTACCCTCCAAGGAGCCCGAGTGAGTTTGAACAACATTTGTTCCATGTACAATGAATACTTCCCTTCACTATCACCTTGTGTAAGGACCCTAAATATTATGGCTACTAATGTCACCAACTCGTAGTCAGCCTCTGGGAGTGTACAGTCGATATTCGAGTCCGAACATATGAGCAGGATAACAAATCTGAAATCCTTCAAGAGAAATGAGGACAAGTGGACCAATATAACTCCAGAGGACCCACCGAGACCAAATGAAGATAGTTGAACCTCAAGAAGAACCCCCCAAAAACGATCTTACTGCTACGAATGGTTAAGTCTCAGAGGGATAATATCTGTTTCTCTCCCAAATGCGACCTCATGCGTAACCCCTGTGTGAGAGGGGGATCACATCTATTCTTATATGAACAATTGGATTTATCTCTCCCTAGCACAAGATTCTATGTTTGTCTAATGGATTTGGAAAGTTATCCTCACAACCTATTTCAAATACCTACACTTGCTAATGTAGTTTTGCTAACAAAAAAGTGTCTGATCAATTTTATAAGCGCTTTATTTTAGGGTTGTCATTTACTCAAGGGTGCAAAAGTGAAACTGATGATGTTGTAGACTCGACTCCAAAATAATGCAAAAAAATGAGATGCAAATCTTTTTCTTCAATGAATCCTACATATGGGATAGAGAAGAGGTTCAATTTTATTCAACAAAAACACCCAATTCCGAAATGCAATTTGCTAAATGAAACCTAGTTATCTACACTAGCCAACAAAAAGAATGCAACTATATATATTTTTTTTATTCTAATACATAAAGACAACAAATGAAAATCCTTTAACACTCCTTTACTTTCAATCAAAATGGAAGAGTCAAATGTAGATACAAAAGACATGAAGGAAAAATGATTTCAAACAAAGCATGCACTCACGGGATAACGAGAATTGAATGAATATAACTCACTCAATCAAGGACTCGACAATATACAGGCACTCAAGGAAAAAAGAAACTTTAGAGAAGAATCCAAAAACTGATAGGGAGAAAGAGGAATCACTCAAATGTCTTGACAAAACATGCAGCAAGAAAAATTATCAAAACATTCTCAAACCAAGATGGGTTGTGGTAAGAATAAACTCTCAAATCATTCAAAAAGGAAATATTTTAAAATCAACTTAATACCAACAAACCTTTGCATACCTTTTCAATCAGTCAGATAACGAAAAACTTCGCAAGATTCAAACCAAACCAAGAAAAACGAGAAACAATATCACAATTTGGAAAAGGTTGCAATCTCAAAAAAGATGACAAAAGAAGTGATAAGTACCAAATATTCAACCCAAACAAATCCACAATCCAAAGTATAGACTCTGGGAAAGAATCTCTGCAAGATAGACTAGGAAAAACTAAGCAGAAAAGGGTAGAAATCACCAAAGAAGGAGATCAACGCTCATGTTTTCAAAGGCACAAAGAATTGTATTGATATGATAAACACTATAGGGGAGCATTGATTACAGATCAACACTCTGAGATACACTTCAGGGGATCACTACCCTTCCCATAAACTCATAACAGAGGCTTAAAACTCAAAAAAAATCACCCAGAATTGCTAGAATTTTGTGAAATTGTCAATGAAGAGGGAAGAAAGGAAATAGATCAATAACAAACAAGAAAAATGAACTAAAAAGTGGGAAAAAGGTAGAGATGATCTAAGGAAATACAAATCAATGTCGATCCCCAGTGGAGTCGCTAATTTCTGTCGTAGGAAAATCCCCCTACGGATAGGTGAATATCCTCTTGGATTCTAGACCCCTAATACCAAGAAAGAAAACATAAAAATGGACACTAACATCCCTGTGAATTCAATTACCTAATCATAAAGATAAAGAGAAGGAAGAAAATGTCATGCACCTTATTTCATAGTTCTCCCTCGCTGCCTCCAATCTGAGCTTGATCTCCAAACTCTTTAGCACCACTCGATGTCTACAATGCAATGGACAACAAAAGACAGTGAATCCCTACTCTACTCTACAATATTAGACTAATCAAATTCATTTATCAAGATCGATAATCATATGCGATAATACACAATCTTGAAGGGAATATGCCAAGTAATATTGATGAGAAATTTTAAAGAGATACTTACAATCTATAGATGCAGTTGCAATAGCCTCTCCAAGTCCTCCTTGTCCAATCCTTGCACGATGCTCCCAAAATCATAACCAAAATATTTCTCCCAAGATCATAAGTTTGATACCTCAAATATGCCTCATATATCCTTCTCCATGGAAATCCCTCATTATATAGGATTTGGAGGCTTAATCACCAAGGAGAGGATCACTCATCAGATCCACTAAAATGGGATCTCCAAGATATTTAGGGAGAAAATATCTCTTAAGGATTTTAGGGAGGAAATATCTCTCAAGGATTTTAAGGAGGAAATATTACAACCATCCATGAGATCCTCAATCTCCCCTAAAAATTAGGAAACCAAATGTGAGGTGGATTCTCACACTAAATTAATTTCTTTTTCATGAATATTAATAATAATTCATGTGCACATGGTATTTTGACCTTCATATAATATATTTCTCCTCCACCTTAACTAGGGATTGTGACATTTGTTATTTCATGGTGTCGAGGTGTATGTGACACTTAGCAAGGTGCATATGACACTTTTATGACACTTGCGACACTTAAAGCGAGGTACCTAGGTGTGGAAATTTGATGTGTAACACTAACAACTTGGAAAAAAACAAATCCCCCATGACTAGAGCTGAGAAGGAATCCAGGACAGCCAATCAAACTTACTAGTTAATGTTTTCAATAGAGATGAAAGAGGAGGTAGATGTTTCCAAGAGAGTATTCTTGGAAAAAAGGAAGAGGGTGGCGCAAGAGTAGATTGAAAAAGAGTTTGATGGTTGGTTTTCTGACCCTATCTTCTTGAGAAGTAGGGACACTAAGGTTTTCAATGAAACTGAGCAATACTGGCTTACAAAGACTCTCATTTCGCATGTGCTCAAGGAGCAAGGATCCCAACGCGAGTACCTTTTGGAACATTTCATGTTGTTCAAAGCTAAATTTGAGGTGGTTTGTGAGTTGGTTTTTGGTATCAATATTGAGGTGGCGAACAAACAGACTGCTAGCACTAGGGGTGTAGAAAATTCTCGAGGAATTTCCTCGAATCTGATAATTATTGATGAAGAGGTTGATCTAATTTGGACTAGGACACAAGCAAAGAAAACCATGGTCATGATGATTCCAAGGATCCCACTCCAAAATAGGAATGATAAGTCTCTTTGATGTTACTTTTTATGGTTTCCTATGTTAAATTCAAGTGTCATCATGTCTTTGTGGGTTAGTTTGTTATTAGTTTTATTGTTATTGATGTCTAGATATATTAAAATCTAAACTAAAACCTTATGAGGATATGAATCCCTCTGTGTTTTTATAGAGGTGGTACTCCTCTGTAATTTCTTAAAGATAAATCTTGAATATCCTGGAAGAAATATGAAAATGAGAGAATGTTAAATAGAAAATTCCAGATATTTATCACTCAATAAAAAATGTAAAAAATATTGTTGATTGAAAATAATATACATACTCCAAAGAATTGCTCAGAAGAGGACTAGGAATCTTCACTCATACAAATATATTATTTGCATAAATATTATACAAAAATAAATAACAGTTACATGAAAAATAAAATAACTCTCACATCCATCACAGTATTCATAATTTTTTTATCCCATTCAAGGAAAGGTAGACACTAGGCCCACAAATGAGAGGACTTTAAATGAGTTTTTCATTGAAAACATGATAGAATATGATAGGAAAACTTTAAATATCTTATGCTCAAAACTCATAGTTCAAATATATAATTAAAGTTTATCATCAAAATAGTTCTCTGGGAGTTTTTCAAAAAATAAATAGTCTTTGATAGTCTTAAAAATAAAATGCATTCGTCCAGAATTGGACTGGGATTGGGCTCATGTGGACCATAAAATAAAATAATGGAACAGGGTTGGACCTGAAAGAATACAAAAAGAAACAATAAGAAAATTGTTATGTTTTCTTGAGGAAAACAAATCACAACTAAATGACTTATGAATGGGAAGAAAAAAGAATTGAGAAGAATGTGATCGATTTTTTTACTCACTGTGATGGTGTTCTCTCTATGTCTATTTGTCTTCCAGTGTTCCTTTTGCATTCTCCTAAGTTTCGGTTCTTGGGCTAGTTGTAACTGTCACTTCTTGATTTTCTTCAATTATCTTGATTAAAGCTTGCTTTAACCAATTTCCGACATAATCCCTCATGGGAGTGGCAATTACCTCTTGTATCACTCTTATATCAAATAATGAATCTTCTATGTCCCGATAGTCAATTGAAACTTGATGTAATGTGTCTTCTATATCCTCTTACTTGTTCACATGATTGACTAACCAACTCTCGACCTCAAATTCTGAGTATTTCATTAAACCATTGAACCTTTATGCTGATGTGGATTTTAATGATTCCAATTTTTCCTCAAACTGTTCCTTAGTCATAAATATTGAATTTAAAATAATTTTTGTTTCATCAACCTCTACTATAGTTCCAACTAAGTCTAAATCAATTAATTTTAAATAACATTCACCCCTTTTGACACCTAGAGTATCAAATTCATCCAATATTTCTTTTAAGCATTTAATTATTTTAATCCAACAAGCCTTTAATTGTTTAATGCGAGTCGGGGAGGGTACGTATTCTTCATTTATTTTATGCGCGGTCATATTTGAAACTTTAATCACAAAAGTAGTGATTGCCTCTTTATAAAACCCTTCATCATTTTTCACATCAAATTCTAGGTATTGTTTCAAATTTGCCAATTTCGATGCCAAAGCAATAAAATTTCTTGTTAACTCCCATGTCTAAAAAATTAGAGACATTATCTTATGAATATTCATTCCAATATAGTGTTTGACAATCGCAAGTAGGCTTGATGTTCCTTTTAGTTTTGAACTAGACTTTGGTGTGTCGTCCAAAGTCTTTCATGTCTTCATAGTGGTGATTGAACTTGAGAATATTGGAGGTGGCATCAATGCAGTTTCCAATTCTTTGATTCTTTCTTTCAAATTGGTGTTCTCGTTTTCCATATCATCAACTAATACTTCAATTACTTCCCTTGTAGCCTTGAGTATGCAAGCAATTATAGAAGGTGGTACATTGCTGAGATCTAAATTTGAATTGGATTTTCCTTGAATCCTTTTATTTTTTGAATGGAGTATTTCGAAAACTATTTTTTTATAACTTTTATCTAATAGAGAATTATGTACTATGAAATATTCCTCTTATGAAAAGGTTTGTTCTTGAGTTGCAATTCTAGCAGCAACTTTCCTGATTTCATGAAGTATTAATTCATCGTCGAGAAATTATATATTTTTTATACCAACATCTAGATCCATGTCTTCAAGGACAACCCTGTCTTTAGGTATGAGCTCCTTTACCTCTTGTTGAGTACTTTTTCTTTTTATCTTAACCTAAAGCTTATGAGATTGCTCCAACTTTCCCTTCAGATGGTTTTGGTCGCCTCCATCATCAGAATTATTGGCCGAAGGCTTATTTTTCTCTGTTGTTGCTTACCAAAGTCTTTGCTTGTATGGGTCGCTTCCTTGTGAAACATTGGGAGAATGAGTACTTCTTTCATCAACCACTCTTTCCCTCTGTTTATGTTGATCTTTAGTACTAATGAAAGTCTTGATATCCTATGTTTTATTTTCAACAATTATTGTTGGTGGGTCTTGATTGTCGCCCTACTACTCTCCAAATAAAAATGTATTAGCAAGTGAAATAGTGAAACCAACATATTTCATATGATCCATGAAAAGGTGGTTGGGGTCAAACCCCCTGATTTCTTCTACGAACTTTAAACTATACTGGTCAAGTTGTACTACAAATTTATCAATTTTTGAAATGCCTCTCAACTGAATTTCCCCAACTTTCCACAGTAAAGGAATGAATTGTTTTTATTTTATCATGGAAGAAATGTACCCAAAATTTCTATTGTTTGGCAACCTCTATAAAAAATATTTTATCATGAACATAGTATAGGAGATAAAGAAGCCTTTCACGAGAACAATAGATTCTAACAACACTATAGTGTTCCATAATTTCAATTCTCCCCTTTTTATCTAGAAAGGTTGATAGTTCCAAGGACAGTCTGGATGTTTTTGGCCCAAAGATAAGTTTCTTAAAATAAGAGACAAATGCATTATAAACTTCAGAAAAATGATAAGTATCCTTTTGTTTCCATAAGGCTTGGTATCATTGGTACAAGGTCAATTTTACAGTCAACTCGTCTTCCCACACTCAAACCCTTAAAAACATGACAGTAGGTGATAGCAAATATTAAATATGAAGACATATAAAATCTCTTGTTTTTCTTGAAATTTGATAATTGCAAAGAGATTTCTCCATAAATGATCTTCACCTAGTCGAAGATTGCTTGTTCATGAAATATAAAATGTAAAATATAAAGAGCCAAATAAGGAATAGTTTTTGTAGATTCTTGACTTGTCACTCTAGCAAAAATCCATCTTATCTCCTGATAAGGTTTTTTAAGTGAATTGACTTGAATATTAGATAGATCTCCAGGCATCATTCCAGGATCTTCGAGATATTACTGCAAAGTTTCCAGACCATTGTTTATTTCCTTCAGGAAGTTTTAACATTCTTTTAAAAACCTATGCTGATAAAGAAACATGAGATTCTCCTTGGAGTTGGATCATCCTGAGATTTTGATCATATTTATCTACACACTAGGAAATTGTCTTTCTAGCATAAAAAACTTTGGGTAAGCATCCTGCTAAGGTAATTCCTAATATCCGAACTTTGTTTTCATCCCTTTTCTCGCAATGGCAGTGATGAATAATACCATTATGACCTCGACCACTAGAACCTTTGGTCCTCCTACCCAAATAAGTTTATATTATCCCCGTAGAATTGTTCTCTTCTTGTTGTTGTCATGTTTGATGAAGTTGGAAGAATCTTGTACAGTCACTTTGATCCATTAATTTCAAAGTAAAATATTTTTTGATAATATAAATTGAATCTCTTCTTTCAAATGAAGGACTAATGTGAATCAAATTCGAGTTAATTGAGAATTGACTAGAAAATTCTTCCATTAATAACAGACTGTCAATATTTTAATTAGTTGTTATCCTCTATAAAATTAGCATTAAATATATCTTAGTGGAAGTGGATGTCAAGAGATATTAGAATCAAGATGAACCCACGGGTCCGCCAACCCACACTGAAAAATCAAGAAATGTTTAAGTATGGGGTTGCATCGATCAGACATAAGGAGAAGAGAATTTTCAAGAGTTATGACCCACGAACCTGCGGTGAAATAAAAAATCATCTAAGTATTGAGTTATCAAGAGAGTAAAGAACGTTTCTAGAAAATGACTAAGCTTCGTAAGTCGGTCAGTCGTACTTGTAGTCATGGCAATCAAATGAATCGGGGAAGTGGTTCATACCCATGGTGAAAACTTGAAAAGATTCTAAGTATAGTGCAATATGAGGGTGGCGGAACATGGTGTGCATTTTGGCGAGAGAAGAGTTTTGAACTTTAACAAGACAATGCAACAAACCCGTGAGAAACAAAAAATGAACTAAGTGTTGGTGCAAAATGGATACAATGGAATATTGAAGTGCATTATGATGATGACAAAAAAATAGACTTGCAAGAAAATATGCATGAACCCGTGAAATACTTTAAGAATACTCTAAGTATTGGTGCATTTTGATTATGGCAGAATAGAAAGGTGCATTTTGAAGACAACGAAAGTTACAACAAGACCCATGAACCCGCTATAAAGTTGAAATTTTTTCTAAGTATAGGAATAGGATATACAAGAGAGAGAGAGAGAGAGAGAGAGAGACTTATGACTTAGCATATTTTAGGATCAACAATTGTTTATTGGTTATATGTACAGTTTATATGAGGCTCTGAATCTATTAAATGGTATAGATACAATTGTAGATATTATGGTGAAATCTGAAGATTGTTCTAAATCTCCCTAGCCAAGTTTCCTTTTTTGTAGGCCATAGAGAGTCTTGACTATAACTTTTTGTACCAAAATATATATAAATAGAACTTGCTTAAAAAAACATGTACATGTTAAAGAATTCAATTTGAACTTTTAGATGCTTGCATGTGAAAAGATTTTGGAAGCAAAGGGGCCACTTGAGAATCAAATCATCTTGGAAAAATTGGTACCCCTTCTCATTATTTTTTGACAAGGGAAGACTCAATTTAAAAAATCAGATCGTATTATGGAATCAGGGCAAGGGTTTGTGTGGAGGAGGCCCGATTTTGAAAATCTGGCCAATCATAATAAAAATTAAAAAAATCTCTAAAGAAAGGCTCTACATTTGGGATTAAGAGTTTGAAGGTTACAAGGAGGCTTTGAAGAATATATAAGAATAAAAATTAAATAGCTAGTGGAAAAGGAAGTTGACTTCAAATTTGTGGCCAATTGAGAAATCAGGACCCCTTCTCACTATATTTTGGACAGGAAAGGATTGATTTGGAAAATAATATTGATTGTCAAATCTGACCAAGGTTCAAGAACTTTGGTGAAGGGAGGGCCCAATTCAAAAATTTTAGATCGATTAACAAATATGTCCTTCTACAGTTTGGCCCAAAGCTCAAAGAAGATGAAACAAAACAAAAAATCATCAAATAGAATTAAATTTTGTAAATTTTGAATTATGACGGGAGGGGCTAATTTAGAAATTGAGGTTGATCTCAAAATTGATCCAAGGCTCAACAAAAGAAGGTGAAGGTAGAGCATGATTTTTGAAGTTGGGACCAATTTGGAAAATAAATTAGGGGAAGGTAAGTTCAAGGATAAGAGGTCTTTAAATTCAAATGGAAATGATGATTTGAACAAAGAATAGAATGGATATGATTTGAGAATTGGGAATTTTTTTTGAAATCGATCAAAGAGAATGCAAATAAAATGAAAAGGGTGTCGGATTTCACTGTCATGTGCCCAGAATCCTATCAGAGCCATGTTACTACCTTTTTGACTTTGTACATGCTATATTTTAAAATTTATTTAACTTGGATCTTAATATAACTCTAATACATTTAATTACACCATTGCAAATGTCCCAAAGGCTTGTATAACCATACTCTACTCTAATATCTCAATTTCACATCCTAGTCACTCTACGAGGTATAATTCCTTCACTAAGGTACTTTTGGTATCATAATTCTTCCCTCTTATGAATGAATAATACATATTACCATGATATGCATCATATAATATAACCAAAACATCAATATCAACATGCATATACACATATAAATCATAAAAACATATGTACACAAGATAAACTCAACATTAATCACATAAAACCATAGTCATAACACTTATCTTGTGTAAATGACACCAACTAGTTGCAAAACTCAAATGTTCCACCCAGCCATGGACTTTGTTGTTCTATATCCCTCAATGCAATTCACCCCCGAGCTAGGGCTATGAATCCATCATGGAAAAGGCACTCTCTCTAGGCCAACTAAGGTCTCACAATCAGTACTAGGTTAAAACTAGGCCAAGGTACCAAACTACAACAACAATTCCAACCACACCCGCATCCCCTTTAGCATGCACAACCCAGAGAAGTGTACCCCCTTTTCTACATCATAGTCTCTCATATTGTCCCACTTTCTTTCTAGGGCTCCAGCATAGGCTGGACAGGAAGTCTCAAAGCTATGTCTCCAGAAAGTCCAATCACTCTCATGTAGTCTCCAGGTACTCTTCAGGCCTCACACCAAGGGAAAGCTATCCCATACAATTATCCCTCCCAGGATCCAATATTCCCCAAGGTAACACAAGGATAATTTTTCACAATATTCACACATGATTCACCAAGAATCCTCCAGGAACTCTCATCACAAGGTCTCAGTGGCTCCCTAGATTACACCCAACATACCAGAGCAAGAATGGAAAAGTACAATAATTGGAATGAATGATCTAATAGTAGAATGATGGTTTTTCCACTAATCCCCAAACATTATATATTCATGTTCCCTTTTTGACAAGTGGCACGCAAGGAAATACGTTCCGCCCACTTAGGAACTTAGGATTTTAATCATGAAAATAAGACTTAGGACCTAGGAATATAATAGTATATTCTTTGGATTGCCCCCTTTCCCTCTTATGCAGTCCTATCTGTTGTAGGAAAATCTCCCTGCAGACGTGGACCCTAAACTCTAAGACAGAAAGTTCTTAACGTGGACACTGACTTCCTTTCAAATCTATACAAACTAATGCATGAGAAGGAAGGAGAACAAAAGTACCTCTTTATCGACATTTGTCCCTGCACGCTCCGAGTTGAGCTCCAATCTTTCGCTCCTCGATGAGCCCTGTAGACAAAAAAAGTACGACCACTTCCTACTCTATTGATATTAGCTTGAAAATAGATTTATCTATCAACGATAAGTTCATGTAATATCAGACACAAACTAGAAAGAAACAGGCCAAGCATGTCATATTAATGAGAACAACGACAACAGTACTTACGATCGTAGATGTGAATGCGACAGCTTCGTCAAGTTCCCTTTGTCTAACCTTTGCTCAAAAGATCCATGACCTAGATGATAGCAGCTTCACTGATCACTCTCCTTTAGTTCACTGTGTGTTTCCTATGAGATCATAGGTTTCATGCTAGCAATTCTTCCTCCTTTCACCATCATAGAGCCTACTTATATAAGTTAAGAGAGGCTTAACCTCTTGAGGTATCTTTAGGGTAGGTTGAGGAATTCCCTCCTTAGATCAGGGATCTTCTAATTGAACTAAGAATTCAAATGAAACTGCCTTCCAAACTTGAAATATCCTCCCCTTATTCTCCTCAACGGGCCAACCACTGCCCAGATTAGATAGCACTCCCTCAAAAGGGGCATCAAGGTGTTATAACGCTCCCTAGGAGGCTCAAGGGGAGTGCCAAATCTCCAAGGATGGGTAGCACTCCTGTAGAGAAGTGGTTTGTTGTTATAACACTCCCCAGTAGCTTGTGGGGGAGCGCTAGCGCTCCTAGGCTGATGTAGGGGAGCTCTCTCCCCCAAAACCCTATTTCAAGAGATCCTTTCAGATGGAAAAAGATTCTTGACTTCAGTAGATCATTCTCCTTCCTCCAATTCAAGTGTCTGAGGTATTCTAGGTGTCTCCTTGGTGTTGTCATCATGGAAATATTCTTTGTTTGATGTTTGCGACACTTGTGAACACATGCGACACTTGCGAAGGTTGCGAGGAACATGTGAAACTTACGACAATTGAGAGGAACATGCGACACTTATCAAATTGAGCAATATTGAGGTGTAACAGATTGCCCCCCAAAGTATGAAGTTAGAAGATGAGAACTGATAACTGAAATGCTTTGTAAACGTTAAAGCAAGGGTATAGACTCGAAGAACCTGACAGAAGCAGCACAAAAACATCCAACAAATATCATGACATATTTCAAAACCCAAGGCAGGCATACCTATGCTCGGGTGATCAAGACTTGCAAGATATGGCTGCCATAAAATACACTGCGGATCCATAATTG
>JASDQU011176863.1:2751-26619 GCA_032191745.1 Picea mariana
TCATGGAAGGTATAGCAGTTATGGTTCTTGTTATGAAAACACTGATACTTGCACATATTTTCAGATAATAGAGGATGCTCTTCGGACACTAGGGAACCAAGGTGGTTTCCTATAAGCCTCATCTACACCTTCATCCAACAAGGAGGAGTAGTTGGACAAAGTTTAGGAAGATGACCAAGTGTGACAAAAAGGAATGGAGGTAAATGATTCTCCATGTTTAGTTCATTCCCTCATTAATGATTATGCTTCTTTTGGTGCTTTCAAAATACACACCAAGGGAATTGGCTTGAAGTTGTTGAGGAAGATGGGGTATAAAGGAGGAGGTCTCGGTATTGATGGCCAAGGCATCATTCAAACATTGGAGGTTGAAGGAAGACCTAGATATGTAGGATTGGGTCATGGTGAAAGAGAATTCTAAAAACTAATAGAAGCAGAGGATTCTTCAAGCAAAGAGCTGAGATGATCACCAACGCCATCTAAGAAAAATGATGACACATCACTTTATGAAAGTGATAGATCTAGCATGAGATTCCAGAGGAAATCAAAGTCCCTTCGAAAAGCTTGGAACAACAAGAGTGTTGCAAAGTATTGGAAGAGGAAAGATCCTTACAGTGAAGGCAAAAAGGACATGAAGTCATGCAACTATTGCACTCACTGCCAAATGAGTGGTCACTGGCTCAGGAAATGTTGGAAGCTTCACCCCAAGATTTGTCATACATCAAACAAGAAGCCCTTGCAAGAGCCTATGCAATTGGAGGCTTGATCCAAGTGGATCCTCCTCTATATAAAAAAAAATGGCCAAAAATCAAAGTGCCCAGAATGCGATGAAGTCAAGACCAATTCGAAGAGCTCATCGAGAGATTTCCAACGGTGCAAATGACACCTCAAACGGACTCTAGATGCAAAATTTATGGCCATCTGAAATTTTCGACAAATAGACAAATCTGGCAAAGTCCGTACAATGTTGATGTTAGCATAATGTGAGCATGTTGATGTGGCAGCATGAGAGGCTTCCATGTGTCACTTTTTTGGCGCTTTCAGGGGTCCAAGTGGACCAGTAAAAATGTGCCACATGGCAACCGTATGGATGTCATGTGACAGTACAACGTTGACATGACACTGACTAGGCTACTGATGTGGCAGTATGGAAATGATGTGGTAGAGTGACTGCGAAGTATGGCAAATGATGTGTCACTAATTGGGTTGTTGACTAGGCAGTATGATGGATGACGTAGCATCACGAGAGGATGCTACGTGTAAGATGGATTTGGCCTTTTCAGGGGTCCAAATGGACTAGTAAAATTGAGCCAAGTGTCATCCATACGGATGACGAGGCAATACGAAGGATGACGTGGAACTGACTAGACGTTGACCGGGCACTAACGTGGTGTTGATTGGACCGCCACTGCACGATTGACTGGGCGTTTACTGAACAATCACAGAGTGCCATGTGCCACCCCTCGAATGCCCAATCAGGGTTGGGTCCGAAAAATCAAAATTTTAAAAAGGTCGACCACCGGACCGACCGACATCTAACCAACCAACGTACCAGACATTAATGGTGGATTGTTATAGTTTTTAAAACTATATTTAAAATTATGTTACAACCACTTTCCCAACGGGTTTGACCCACGAACCTCCGCCAAGCTTAGCAATGCCCTAACCAACACGCCAAATGTGGCGTCTTTGTTAAATTCGCCACCAAAATTTATTTAAACCACTCTTTTTCCAATAGATAGGGATCATGCGCGGCCCAATACGGGCACATTTTTCAATGCAGGAGGTGCATTTATTGCAAGAGGTATGACCATGTTTGGCACGTAGATTGAGGCAAGGAGTCCAGGGGGGTCTAGAAGTGACAGTGACAAATTCAATGGCACAGTCCATTTTGTGATCTAAGTAGCATAATTTAAGAGCTATGGCCAAGCCCAAGAATGCTTGGCATGCTTTTCGAGTCATAGTTGCACCTTTTAGAATAGGTTCGAGTTTACAATTAAAAGTTGCAGAATAATGAAATAGACTTGTTGGTGTTGTGTATGCTGATATTTGAGTAGCCAGTTGAGCGCCTTGGCAAAAAACCCAATGTAAGTTTCAGGTATTTATGATTTTTTCCTCTTTTTGGGAAATGCAAGAGGATACAATGTGTTTGCAGATTCTGGTGGTCTTCGATGCTGCAGCAGGGTAGCAATATCTTAAATTTGCAAGGAATTTTTTCTATATGTTAAAGTGGAAAATGAAAAAATCAAGGCAGATTGAAAACTTTGGTATATGTTTCACATGTTATAGTGGGGATTTTGAAACCATAGAGTTTTACCACTAGTGCACAATTGATGTATTTTCCTTAATGTTAATGTTGCCTTCAAATTGACGTAAAAGGTTGTCATTAGCGACTCTTAAGTGATGATGAGAGTGAAGGAATTTTTTTTTATGCCTAAGAATTGTTGGCAACATTGTAAGGGCCCTTGTAACTATTGTTGAGTAAGAGGCATTATTTTTGTCTAAGGCCTGATTGGCAATAATTGTAAACTCGTCCATTAGTGTTTTATAAACTCTTGGAAAGTATGGTATTACTTTGAAATTTGCAAACTTATGATCATGTATTATCAACTACATATTTTCATTGATGCAAGTGTTGGCATCGCCATCCTCATTTTGAAGTAAAAAGGTGAAGGAGAAGAAGGGTGCGGCCTTTTAGAGACATTTTTTTATGCAGATCAAGGAATCAACTACAGATTTTAATTGATGCAAGTGTTTCCTTTGACATCCTCATTCTGAAGTACAAAGATGAAGGAGAATAAGGGTGCGACTTTTCAAAGACATTTGTTATGAAAATCGAGCAGTGGGGAAGTGCATCGCGAAGTGTAAGACTCTTCCTAGAAGCTGGTTGCGAAGATTCAAGTCACAATTTCTCTCTATACTTTTGGAGGACCAAAAGTGTTTTTTACGGGGAGGTATGATCCAAGAGGATCTCCACACAAGGATTCATTACTTTGCACAACATGGAGAAGATCATTAAAATGATTGATTGATAATAGGTGAAAATTTTTAAAAGGAACGATTAATGCTCATAAATGATTCATTTAAATTGTAAAAGTGATTAATACTTTAAATGAGTGTGAGAAGCTCATGTATTATTCATTCAAATTGAAAAAAAGAAGTGAGTGGAATCACTCATGTATTTTTCATTTAATTTGTAGAAACGGAAATTAGTTTTGTGTGAGAATACACCTCACAAATTAGTTTCCTAGTTTTAAGGGGAAACTAGTTTTATGGGAGAATCCACTTCACAACTAGTTTTTCTATTCTCAAGAAGAGGATGAGAGTCTCATAAGTTGGTTTGCAATTCTATCTCATTTTATCACAAGTGGTTTTCTAGCCTCAAGGGGAAGTTAAGAGTCTCACAAGTCAGTTGAGATGCTTTTTCATTTTTTTCCTTGAGTTGTTATTTAGATCCTAAATTTGTGGATCTTGTCTCCTTGAATTATGGAGGGAGGGAAACTATATAAATCCCTTATGTAAGAATTATGGAGAAAGCCCCCTTTAGGCCCCTTGGAGAGAGAGAGATTTGCATTGTGAGGAATGTAGTCCTTCTAGTGTATGAAGAAATGTCACTTATGTGAGAGCCTTAAGTTCTTTGTGTAAGAGAAGGTTGTTGATTAAGGTTGGTTGTCATTGATTTCAACCCTTGAAGAAAGCCCTGGTAGCACAAAGGTTTGGGTAATGGACCCAATTTTGTTTGATGTAAAGATGACTCATTATTGTCTTGTCATCATTGATAATAAGTAGAAATGGATGAACTCCAAAGTCTTCCTCTTATGGTGAAAGCCCTCAAGGGAAGACGCTTTGCGGATTGAGTTATCCTAGAAGTATGGTTAGAGAACCCATGCTTATTTGTGGAATAATGAGATGAAGGTCAGTGAATTTGTCAGTGAAACTATCCTATATGGATAGTGTTTGTCATACCATTTCCGGTTGTATGTGGAACGCCACATAAATCCTCACAGTTTGAAAGTTATGGCCTTACGAAGTTGGAGGACCCTCTTATGTCATCTAGAAGCCCCAAAAGGTCAAAGTAGTCAAAGTGGTTTAAGAGATTTTAGAAGGTAAATACTAAAGTGAAGTGATGAGTGTACTATAATTCAAAGTGAATACAAAATAAATTATTTAAATAATAAATTTAATGGAGAAATTAGAAGTGGGTTAACCCAAAAATAAGGAAAGTGGGCAAAGTGACCTAGAAGATGTTTTTAAGGAAGCTACTTGGAGAGTATAAATAAGAGGAAAGACTCTCTCATTTCAGACACACTTGAGCATATTGAATACCTATAGGTGTCTAAGGTAACCAAAGGATATCTAAGCCAAATTTCTGAGGGAAGGTGAAGAAAAGAAGGTCGAAATTCAAGAAAGTATAAATTTTTTTGATGATGTTTTCTAAGGTATGTTATTTACAGGTCATCTAACCATTTTCGCAATAACGGTTTTTCTAGAATGATTCACACCCTGAAATTGCTATGCCATTGAGGAAACATATCAAAGTATTTGTGGTAAATAATTCAGCTTGTGGCTCGATGTATTTTTGGAGTTACACTCCGTGGAAAATAGGGTTTGTGGCTAGTCCTGAAACTAGTCTAAAATAGGTGTTTCTGGTAAAAATGTCATAACTTTTTCATAACAAATCAAAATTCAGTAAAACCAAATTTGTTGGTTATATTACAGTCTATAGTATGTTTTGTAATTGTTTCAGATAAATTCAACAAATATTTCATGCAGGGCACACTCTACAAGGTCGTTCTATAGAATAAGCCAGAATTCAGCAAGGTATGTCATTTTTGCTATAACTCATTTTATGAGAGGTTCCAAGTAGTGAAACGTGGACGAATTGATTAAAACACACTGAAGAACATTGTGTGTCAATTTCAGATCTTCATTCATTACAGGTACAAAGTTATGATTATTTCAAGCTAGAGTTGTTGACTAATCCAAAACTAGTCTTGTGAGACTAAAGAAAAGTTTGATGAAAATGTTAGTCTCTTGTTGTTAAAGTTAAGGAAGGTTTGCAAATATGTGATCATATACATCAGGTCTATTACATAGTTAGAAATCATATTTGGATGATGTAATTGATCAGGTCTTTTGGTTGAGGTACAAGTTGGGTACATGGTTGAAATAGGTAGTTAATGAGTTGGCACATACATGAGATGCATAGTTGATGATGTTGGTACATATTGATGAGTCATATTTGATGAGTAGTTGACACATGATTGATAAATACTTGGTACATGGTTGGTTGCACTTGTTTATGGTACAGGTTGATTACAATTTGGTGCATGGTTGATGCACTTGTTTATGGTACATGTTGATTACAGGTTGTGGTATTGGTTGATTATATGTTGAGGTACAGGTTGATGCATGGTTCAGGTTATTGGTACAGGTTATTTGGTACAGGTTTACAACAGTATATCTCACAGTTATAGTGTGACAGGGGTTCCATCATTCTACTTATACGTCAGGGTGATTGGACGGGGCAAGGACAGGTGGTTGTAGCCGGAGAACATAGGGGGTTGTAGCATCCTTCTGTTTGTAGCCAGAGAATTGGGGAGTTGGAGCTTCCTTCAGGTTGTAGCCTGAGAAACTGGGGGATTGGAGCCTCCTTTCAGCTGCAACTGGAAAGCAAAGGAAGTTGGTGCTTCCAATGAATGTAGTTCTTCAAGACATATAAGAAAAAACATTCTATGGTTTTCTGTCGATTTGGGTTTCCACGTAAAACACTGGTGTACTGTGTATGTGTGTTATTGTTCATTTCTTATTGTTCATTATTGGATAATAATTCTACATTGATATAACACTTGGATTATGTGAAGAAAAATGATTATAATTACGTTATTACTAATTCACCCCCCCTCTCAGTAATCCAACAATTGGTATTAGAGTAGGTTCCTTAAAAAATCAGTTTAACCACTGAAAGGTAGATCATGGAGAGTACCAACTTATATAAAAATGGAATACCACAGTTTGATGGACAGAAGTATGTTTTTTGGAGCATAAGAATGAAGACATATATACAGGCACAGGGATTTCAAGTTTGGCAATCAAATGTAGATGGATACACAAGACCAAAAGTTCCACTAACAAATGAAAAAGCAGTAAAACTCGGTGAGAATAATTCCAAAGCCACAAATGCACTTTTGAATGGTCTCAGTGATATAGTATTCACCAAAGTTGCACAATGTAAATCCACTAAATAGATTTGTGACAAGCTTCGAAATATTTATGAAGGAGATACAAAAGTTAAAGCAACAAAACTTCAAACTTACAAAGGTCAGTTCGAACAACTAAAAATGAAGCAAGATGAAAATATTGCAACCTACTTCTTACGAGTCGATGAAACAGTGAATTCAATCATTGGATTGGGAGAGAAAACCGAAGAATCTGTAATTGTTCAAAAGGTACTAAGATCTCTTCCTATGAGATTCAACCCTAAGATATCAACACTAAAAGAAATATCGGATCTAGAGTCAATAAGCATGGACAAACTGCATGGAATCTTCACAGCATATGAAATGAGAACTGAACAGAAAAATCCAGATGTAAAAGAAACAATCTTCAAAGCATCCAAAAGATCAAAGAAAAAGAAAAAGGAACAAGAAGAATATAGCAGCAGCAGTGATGTCTCGGAAGATGATGAAAAAGTGGCCAACTTCGTCAAAAGACTGAACAAGGGAACCAACGGTAGGTATAGAGGTAAGTTTCCTTTAATTTGTTTTAATTGTGATGGTATTGGTCATTTTGCTAAGAAATGTCCTCATAAGAAAAAGATAAATGATGAAGGTTACTTAAACACTAAAAAACATATAAAGGAAAAAAAAACTACAAAGAAAGTTTTCAAGAAAAGCTTATGCACCAAAGAAGACATCTCATCATCAGATGAAGATGAAGTCAGTGACAGTGAGACAGGAAAAGTTTTATTCATGGCAGTAGAAGACTCGGATAAAGTAGACTCCGAAGAAGAATATGAAGAAGTCAAAGAAGAATAAGAAGAAGTCAAAGAAGAAATTGAAGAGACAGAAGTTGACTTTCGAGAAGAATTAATGTGTGCCATAAAAGTTATTAGAAGAGAAAAGAAGAAAAACAAAAAACTACAAGTAGAACTAGACAAGAAAGAAGACACTCAAGAACTAGAAAAAATGATCACAAAATTGAAGGTTCAAATAGAACAAGATAAAAGAATTGAAGATGCACTCAAAGAACAGCTAGAAAAAAAGGACGGGATCATTGAAAACTTGGAAGCAGAGATTGTCACATTAAGAAAGCATATTCAAAAGAAAAATATGTGAAATAGCTCAAAAGTTTTGGATGACATTATCAGCGCTCAAAAATCTCATTTTGACAAAACCGGACTTGCATACAATCAGACAGAAAAGGGATCAAGTTCCAAAACAACAAAGCAAAAAACATATCCAAAAAACTATGCAGAAACAATCAAAGGGGATAGAAGGATATACAAGGAAGATTATAGGGACACTTCTCCACCGAGAAGATTCAGGCTTTAGAATCAACAACCAACAAATAGGCCTCAAGAAGAAGAAAGATTCATAAGAGCACCTCCTTTCAGAAGATCCTCAACTCCCAGGTATCAAACTATATTTTTTGGCTTATGTTATACATGTAATAATTTTGGACATAGAGTTGTCAATTACAGAGCTAACCACAAGAACAATAACAACTTTGAGAGACATACACAAAGGGGTTATTCAAGAAGGCCTAGTGAAACACAAAGAAGAAGTTACAACGGGTTTGAATCCTTGAGCACTGAAGTGGAATGTTACAAATGTAAAAAATTTGGACACATGGTCAAAGATTGTAGAATGACAGTCCCTCCTAAAGGACCTCAACAGAATAAGAATAGTCATAGACAGGAACCTTAGAAAAGGACATAGATAAGAAATCATGATCAGTATAGCAATGAAGAATCCACAGTCGCTCTACAAGATAAACAGAAGAAACGGGGTTGGTATGTTGACAGTGGGTGTTCAAAACACATGACATGTGATAGAAACAAGTTTCTTACATTATGAAAGGAAAGAGATGGATCAGTCTCCTTCGGAAATGATGATTCAGCCAAAATCATTAGAAAAGGCACAGTCCGAATTGGGAACAAGAATAAAAAGGCAGAAAATGTTCTACTAGTAGAAGATATGAAACATAATCTTCTAAGTGTGAGCCAAATGTGTGACCAAGGTCATAAAGTCACTTTCGATTCACAAAAGTGTGAGATAAGAAGAAAATGTTCAGGGAGATTGATTGCTACAGCTGCAAGAACTTCAAGTAACATATATGTGTTAAGTGAAATTGGAAATGAAAACTGTTGTCTAGGAAAGGAAGATGAAAGTTGGCTATGGCACATAATGATGGGTCACATGCATTTTGATAACCTTGTCAAAGTTAGCAAAAGAGAAGCAGTGAGAGAAATGCCCCAGATCACGAAACCAACCAACACTTTATGCAAGCATCGTCAACCAGTTGCAAGTTGAGAAAAGATGATGACTCGAAGTCTACAGATCATAGACAATACAGGTCAATGATTGGAAGCCTACTATAAGTGACAACATCCAGACCAGATGTAATGCAGGCAGTTGGACAGGTGGCACGATTTCAAACAGCACCAAAGGAATCACATGTATTGGCAACGAAGAGGATTTTCAGATATCTCAAAGGAACAAAAGAGTTTGGATTATGGTATACAAAAGGAAAAGATCTATCACTTATTGCCTACATAGATGCAGATTGGGCAGGTTGTATTGATGACCGACGAAGCACCAATGGAGCAGCATTCTACTTGGGTAAGTGTTTAGTATCATGGCTAAGCAAGAAACAATCATCAGTATCATTGTCTACAGCCGAGGTAGAGTATATCGTAGCAGCATCATGTTGTACACAGGTTCTTTGGATGAAACAAACTCTGATAGATATACAGGTTGAGTATGATGAGCCCATTCCAATCTATTGTGATAATACAAGTGCCATCAGTATCTTGAAGAACCCGGTGATGCACTCCAAGATGACACACATTCCAATCATGTATCACTTTCTACGAGAGTAGCTTGCAGAAAAGAACATCAGAGTTGAGTATGTAGGCACAAAAGAACAAGTAGCAGACATCTTTACAAAACCACTTCCACGGGAAGCCTTTGAATATCTTCGCCAGGGACTTGGAGTTATTTCTTCTCCAAAATGAATTATTTTTTAATGCTTATCTTATATGTTTTAGATGTACACAAGAAATCACCATAAGAGGACAGTTCAGTCCGGGGGAGCAGCGTCGGATGGAAAGATACCTTTGCCATTGATGACAAAGGGGGAGAGATTTATCAGATAAAGAGTACAGAGACATAGTTCCAAGGGGAGCAGATTTATCAGATGAACATGACATAGGCATGGTTCCAGGGGGGAGCATGAGTGATATGATTTCAGTATTGCATCAGAGTGTTGCTATCAATGCCAAAGGGGGAGATCATTGATTAAGGTTGGTTGTCATTGATGTCAACCCTTGAAGAAAGCCCTGGTAGCACAAAGGTTTGGGTAATGGACCCAAGTTTGTTTGATGTAAAGATGACTCGTTATTGTCTTGTCATGGTTGATAATAAGTAGAAATGGATGAACTCCAAAATGGTCCCCCTATTGTGAAATCCCTCACGGGAAGACGCTTTGCAAATTGAGTTATCCTAGAAGTATGGTTAGAGAACCCATGCTTATTTGTGGAATAATGAGATGAAGGTCAGTGAATTTGTCAGTGAAACTATCCTATATGGATAATGTTTGTCATGCCATTTCCATTGGTATGTGGAACGTCACATAACTCCTCACGATTTGAGAGTTATGACCTTACGAAGTTAAAAGACCCTCTTATGTCATCTAGAAGCCCCAAAAGGTCAAAGTAGTCAAAGTGGTTTAAGATATTTTAGAAGGTAAATAATAAAGTGAAGAGATGAGTGTACTATAATTCAAAGTGAATACAAAATAAATTATTTAAATAATAAATTTAATGGAGAAATCAGAAGTGGGTTAACCCTAAAATAAGGAAAATGGGCAAAGTGACCTAGAAGATGTTTTTAAGGAAGCTACTTGGAGAGTATAAATAAGAGGCAAGGCTCTCTCCTTTCAGATACACTTGAGCATATTGAATACATATAGGTGTCTGAGGTAACCAAAGGATATCTAAGCCGAATATCTAAGATAAGGTGAAGAAAAGAAGGTCGAAATTCAAGGAAGGATAAATTCTTTTGATGATGCTTTCTAAGGTATGTTATTTACAGGTCATATCACCATTTTCGCAATAATTTTTTTTCTAGAATGATTCAGACCCTGAAATTGCTATGCCATTAAGGAAACATATCCAAGTATCTGTGGTAAAAAATTAAGCTAGTGGGTCGTTGTATTTTTGGAGTTACACTACGTGGAAAATAGGGTTTGTGGCTAGTCCTGAAACTAGTCTAAAACATGTGTTTTCGTTAACAATGTCATAACTTATTCATAACAAATCCAAATTCATTAAGACCAAATATTTTGGTTATAGTACAGTCTGTAATATGGTTTTTAACATTTTCAAATCAATTCAACAAATATTCCGTGCGGGGCACGCTCTACAAGGTCGCTCTCTAGAATAATCCAGAATTCAACAAGGTATGCCAATTTTGCTATAACTCCTTTTTCTGAGAGGTTTCAAATAGTGAAATCTGGAGGAATTGCATAAAACACACTGAAGAACATTGTGTATCAGTTTCAAATCTTTATTCATTACATGTACAAAGTTATGATTATTTCAAGTTAGGGTTGTTGACTAATCCAAAACTAGTCTTCTGAGACTAAAGAAAAGTTTGATGAAAATGTTAGTCTCTTGTCGTTAAAGTTAAGGAAGGTATGAAGGTATGTGATCATATACACCAGGTCTATTATAGAGTTACAAATCATATTTGGATGATGAAATTGATGAGGGATTTTGGTTGCGGTACAAGTTGGGTACATGGTTGAGACAGGTAGTTGATGAGTTGGCACATACATGAGATGTATAGTTGATGATGTTGGTACATATTGATGAGTCATAGTTGATGAGTAGTTGACACATAGATTGGTACATACTTGGTACATTGTTGGTTGCACTTGTTTATGATACAGGTTGATTACAGGTTGTTTCGTACAGGTTGGTGCATGGTTGATGCACTTGTTTATGGTATAGGTTGATTACAGGTTGTGGTACAGGTTGATTGCATGTTCAGGTACAGGTTGATGCATGGTTGATGCATCGTTCAGGTTATTTGGTGCAGGTTTATTGGTACAGATTTACAACAGTATATCTCACAGTGATAGTGTGACAGTGGTTCCATCATTCTACTTATACGTCCGGGCGGTTGGATGGGGCAAGGATAGGTGGTTGTAGCCACCTTTCGGTTGTACCCGGAGAACATAGAGGGCTGTAGCCTTCTTCTAGTTGTAGCCAGAGAATTGGGGAGTTGGAGCTTCCTTCAGGTTGTAGCCTGAGAAACTAGGGGGTTGGAGCCTCCTTCCAGTTGCAGCTGGAAAACAAAGGAAGTTGGTGCTTCCAATGAATGTAATTATTCAAGACATATAAGAAAAAGCATTGCATGGTTTTCTCCCGATTTGGGTTTCCACGTAAGACACTAGTGTACTGTGTATGTGTGTAATTGTTCATTTCTTATTGCTCATTATTGGATAATAACTCTACATTGATATAACACTTGGATTATGTGAATAAAAAAGATTATAATTATGCTATTACTGATTCACCCCCCCTCTCAGTAATCCAACAAAGGCTACTATGGGTTTCATCCCTGTAAGGAGCATGTACCACATTTTGTGAAAAGGTTTCAGCCCTAGCTAAAGGAATGAAGATAAAATGATTTGTATTCAAGCGGATCTGGAGATGTAGCTAGGACATCTAATGAACTCCGTTAACACATGCATGTCAAATTATATGTGTGAGTTTTGTTTGCATTCTCACTTGATTAAGTAAAGATTAAATTACACATATGCACATAATTATGATAATTTTGTTCATGTTCATATGCAATGCTGAATGATTATTTGCTCATGTTCACATGCGATTAAGCATCAATAAAATATCCTCATTATAGGATTTTTGTAGAGAAATATCTCACATAAATTCTCAGATCAACAAATTATGGTTATCCTTTAGGAGTGGGCTCACTGAAAAAGGTTACAAGGTCCTACGAACATGGGAGTGTCGGATCCTATATCTCTGTGATACATGTGTGGGGTCCAACAATAATACTCAGCCCAATATATCAGGGGAATAACTAAAGATGCTCAATTGCGCCCTTACCCATACTACCCGACTACCCATGTACTAAAGAGTGGTCTCCCCAAGTGTTGTTCTCAGTGTACTATTGCAATAAGACATAAAAATAACTTATCTAAGGCTAATTTCAAGTATACCTAGGGGACTTCCTATATACCCAAAGGTACACGGAAGTGATATTCCATCTATAGGTAGTATCTAATGCAGTACTACTCGAAAGGGTACCAACATGGGTTACATGGGTTTCCAATCAGGTGGTGAAACAAAGTGTTTCCAACCACGTGAAACCATGTGCATTTCCTACGCGTGTTTTTCTCCAACCATAATTTTACCGACTTAATGATAGATCCTATGTTATTTAAAGACACCAAGACACATCTCTAATTTTTTTTTTAAATGAACTTTATAACAATGGAAAAAACTCTTAAATCACTAGAAAATAACTTGTGCAAAAACCATAACTTCCACAAGAAATATATCATAAAATATAATGACTCAAAATATGAAAACTTTTTCAGATGTACATCACTGTGTTAACTTATGATTCTGAAATTTTCATATTCTGAAACTTCATTGAAAACAAGTTACAAAAAAAATTCCAAGGTAATTGATTTTAGGATTAGTCACAAACCCTATATTCCATGGACTATATATCCAAAAGTATAGAAAACCATAACTTGAAATTTTGACCACCTGTACTATGATATTTCTCCTCAACCTCCAAATTGGAAACTTCCCATAAAAAAAAATTTAGAGAAAATTCCAAGATGACATGTTTAAAGTTGATTTCAGGATGAGTCAAAATTTTTATCTTCCATAAGATATATCTCCAAAAGTATAATGAACTAGAACCTAAAATATTTAGATGTACTATGATATGTCTCTGTAGTAACCTTTGAATTTTGTTTTATGAAGTATCTCAGAAAAAAATTAAGTGAAAATGCCAATATGACTCACTTGAAGAAGAAAAACCCTAAGATTGATGCTCTGATACCAAATGTTATGAACCGGGCGTCTTGAAAATCATAAAGAGTCGACGAATATAGTCCACTTCCAGGGATAAACCTCCTTTTACAAATTATCCAATTCACAAGACAATCTATCATGATCCTAAGACTAGGTCTCCTTGGTATATATATAGGAGGAAAATGATACAATTAAAATGAAAGATTCTAGTTGACCTACTAATATAACAATTAAAATAATAATTAATTCTTATTAGGGCCTTAAAATAGGGGCCCAAGGGGCTTAACAACTTTTTTATGACTCCATGTGCCAAATGGACTAGACAATAATTTCTATCCCACCATCCACTTATTTTCCTTCACTTTTATAATTCTATTTTGATTGAATTTGGTCTTGAAATTACCTTTTCACCTCAGAGTATTAGAATTCCAACAAACCTATTTAGGGAAGCCTCCCTTTAGTCGAAAGAGAGATTTCCTAAAGAGTAGAGGATAATTGGTGAGGCAACAATAACCAACCCCCTAGTTGCACAATTCTAACATCTAGGTGCTTAGGAATTTATACTTTCTTGGATGACAATTTTTTTTGGTAAGATATCTTATACATGGACACAACATATAGGAGGGGGAACTTATGGATATACATTCACCTTCTATTTTTGCAACCTAGAATTAGTCTAATCCTCAAGCAAAGAATTCACCCTCATCTCTTCGCTCTTTTTCTAGAAAGTTCTTGTAATTAACTCCTATATTCTATTATTGTTCAATTATCTCTTCGAGTTAGTTAAATGAGAGCTTCATTGAGATTAGCATCTCTTTCTAAGTTGGTGCTTAATGGTGGGGATTGGTGTCTCTAGTAGATTGGTGACCATGAACACATGTAAGAGTAGGTTAGTGCCTACCAGGATTTGTGCTAGTGGAGATTGGTGTCTCTAGTAGGTTGGTGCCTACAAATATTTGTAATAGTAGGTTGGTGCCTACTATGAATTATAAAGATAAGTTTTGTGGTTTTCTCCTTAAAGGGTTTCCGCATAAATCTTGTGTTCCGTGTTTTGCAGTTAATAGATCTCATATGTGATTGTTTTATTATGGTTGATGAATGTTTAAAAAATAAAAATAAAAATGTCTTATATTGATTCACCCCCCCTCTCTGTATAAGCATGTTATCTACAATTGCTATTATAGTGATTTCCTTCAGAAACAGTGTGACCACAGGAAGATATATCCTAGGAGCACACATGGTCAGTCAAGAAGGTTTCTCTACAAACATAGCTACATTGTTTGATGGAACAAACTATGCATTCTAGAGCATAAGGATGCATACATATATAATGGGCCTTGGGTTTGATATTTGGAAATCAATCGTGACTAGTTGTATAGCCCCTACAACTCCACCAACAGTTGTGGCTTAGAAGTAGACTAGTGAACATAATGCAAAAGCTATGAATTCCATCTTGTGCGATCTATCAAAATCCAAGTTTTTCAACGTGATGCATTATGGATCGACAAAAGAAAATTGGGACAAGCTTTAAAATATCTATGAAGGCAACGACAAGGTTAACAAGGAAAATCTCCCAACTCATAGAACATTGTTTGAGAGTTTGAAAATGAAAGACAACAAAAATGTTGCATCCTATCTTCTTCCTGTGGATGAAGTTTTCAACACCATCAAAGGACTTGGTGAAAAGGTTGAAGAACCAATGATTGTACAAAAGGTGTTAAGGTCACTCCCCTTAATAATTGATGCTAAAGTGTTTGCCACTGAATAAATGAAGGGTCTTGATTCATTAACAATGGATGAATTGCATGGGATCCTCACGACATATGAAATGAGGACAAAGAAATAAAATCCATCAAATAAATAAGCATCTTTCAAAGCCTCAAAGAAGACAAAGAATAGAGAGAATGAATCAAGCGATAGATCTAACAATGAATCAGATGCAATGGAAGTCCATTTTTTGAGGAAACTCAAGAAAGGATTTGAAAAATATAAAAGCAAGCTTCCCTTTAAATGCTTTAATTGCGGAAAAGTAGGACACTTTGTTGATAATTGTCCATATACAAAGGATGAAAGTAGTAATGATGAAGAAGACCATAATGTAAATAAAGGGAGCAAACATCATCAACACAAAAAGAACCACAAACAGGACAAGCACAATAAGAAGAAGAACTCTTATAAGCATAAGAAGAATCTCTACTCAAAAGGGGTTAGTGACTCGTCAGAAGAAAGCGGTTTCTATAATGATAGAGAAGAAACTCTCTTTATGGAAATCGAAACAAAAATTAATGAAGAGAAAGGGATAAAAACGATGGAATCAAAAGAAGAGGAAAATGTCAAAACAAACGGGGAATTGAATATTGAAGAAAAACTCATTTGTGCCTTAAGCAAAATAAAGAAGCTTAGGAAAAAGAATTTGAAACAAAAGGAGAAATTGAAAAAATATGAAGAAGAGGATTGTGATTCAAAAGCCAAAATGTCACAAATCCTTGAAGAAACAGAAAATACCATCATGAACCTAAAGTTCAATTAGAAGAATCAAGAATGATGGAAGAAATGCTGACAATCCAACTGAACAAAAAGGAAGAAAATTGCGAAGAGCTAGAATTTGAAAATGTCTCCTTAAGAAAGGAATTGGAGAAAACAACTATTAAATTGAATAGAAGCTTGAGGTCTGAAAAGAGTACTGAAATGTTGATATCATCAATTGTCAAAGGTATTAATTCATTAATATTGGTCTTGGATATGATGTTGTTGTTGCCTCCCTACCTACACTTGGTCTTCCTGAAACCAGGGAAGTTTTATTTGTTGTAGGTGGAGTTGAGATTGGTTTTCCAGAAGAGAAACCTACTATTGATTGTTCCAAACATATTGATGAGTTTCTTGTTCCTCACATAGTAGAATTTTAACATACAGATGACATTGTTGTCGATATGCTAAGTTGTTCTACTCTTTTAAGTAAACCTAACCTCGAGCCTACTTCCTCTAATCAACTAGGACAGAAATTTGTGCCCTACCATCATCCTCACCTTAAAAATCAGAGTGATAATCATGCTTTCATATATTGTTTGCATAAGAGACGTGAAAGACATAATTATGGACTAGTGCCAACTACCAAGATAGATTATGGTTGTATTGATGGATGGTCATGGAATCATTTGACTATATGTTTGAGGACTTCATATCGTTGTGTATCATCGGATGTACACTTGTGCAACATTCATCTTAATTGCCAATGATTTCCTTAGAAGTGGTCGACCAAGGATCGACCTAACATGAAAATTGACTGGAGTTTTGAATAAGTGCTTATGGAGAAACACAAGTTCATGGGGACCATCCATTTTCCATTGATTTCAAAGGGATAGATTTGTAGGCACAGGGAGAATGATCTCTATTTCAGGGAGATTTGTAGATAGGGGCAGAATTCTTTCTATGCATGGTGGACTATGTGTTTCATTGTAAGATTTCCATCATTGTAGCATTTCCATAAAGAGGGAGATTGTTGGTTGGCATTTGATAAATTGTGAAGTAAAGAGAAATGCAGAGAATATAGAACAGTATATTGAAATGTATGAAGAAGTACAGAACATCCTATTTGGAGTCATATAGATTTCAGAAATCAATTTTCTATTGGGTTTTCTATCATAGATTTTGCAAGAGGCTCCCTCAAAAAGTACCTTATATCCTTTTTCAATGAGTTGTCCTACACTTAACAAGTTATGTTTCAAGTCTGGAACATGATAGACATTACATATGTCTTTCTTTACATTTTGTTTAGTAAGAATAGGAACAGTTCCTTTTCCTTGAACTTTGACTAAATTATCATTCCCAAGTGTGATATCAGATGATATTGATGAATCAACGCATGAAAGTAATTCTTTGTTCCCTGTCATGTGATTGTTGCATCCACTGTCCAGCAACCAGAGATCTTTAGGTTGTTGTTTAATTTTGTGGCATGAGAGAAACATACCTCCTAAGTTTTCTCCTGTGTGATTTGACACATGTGCTCTGCCTGAGAGTTGATCTGCCTACTTCTTCCTACATTCAGATTCATAGTGCCCATTCTTTTTGCAGTAATAGCACTGTATGCTGGATTTGTCATTTGATCTTCTCCCTCTGCCTCTTTGAGGCTGAAAATTCTGATGTTGATTTTGTTGTTGATTTCTGTGACCTTGGAAACTGTGATTTGGATATTGTTGTCTATTTCCTCCACTGGTATGAGAGTTACTTTGATTGTTCCCTCTTCCTCTACTTCTTCCTCTGCCTTTCCCTCTTCTGAATGAGAACTGAGTTTGGAAGGCATTGGATATTGACTCATCTATGAGATGTAGTCTTGTCTCATGTGTCACTAGAGAACCAATGAGTTCATCTGTTGAAAATCTTGACAGATCCTTGGAATCAAGGATGGCTATGACAACCATTTCAAATTTCTTGGGAAGACTTCTGAGAATTTTCTCAACAATTCGTTGATCAGTGATGGTTTCACCAATCAATCTGATCTGGTTTACGATTCCCACGACTCTGGTCATGTACTGATCTACAGTTTCGGACTCTGTCATCCTTAGAGTCTCGAATTGTGTCCACAAGGTCTGCAGTTTAACTGTTTTGACCCTGTCATTTCCTTGGTAGGAAGTTTTGAGGATGTCCCAGGCCTGTTTGGAAGTACCAGCGCCTGTGATTTTTGAGAAAATAGAATCATCTACAGAATTCTGTATCCAGAATTTCGCTTTGTTTTCTTTGGTCCTCAGAGTTGCCTGAGCAATTCTCTGCGGCTGGATCTGGTTCCACATATCCAAGATCCACTGGTTTCCAACACTCTTCTGCTTGCAAGAACGAATTCATTCGAAGAGACCAGAACTCATAGTTATTTCCCAGAAGTATCGGACCCTGAGTTGGTCCTAGGTTGCTAGATGATGCCATTTTTAAAAAAAAAATTTGCAGAAAAAATAGAGGGATAAATTCGTATTTACCTCCGATCTCAGAAATGGTGATTTGCCTATGGCCGATGGGAGCTTATCGGGCTTGAATTGGCCCTTGGTCTCCTTGCAATGTGACCACGCGCTTTAATCTTAAGGCGCTACAGGCTTTTCCCGTTCTTTTGTCTTTCAAAATGCCGAAACGCGAAAAGATCGCCTTTGGACAATTCAACGGTCCAGATCTTGTGTTATCTGACGGTCCAGGTCTTATCGGGATATCGCGAATCGAGATTTCACGAGTTCTGATGTCGAGGTTTTCTGACTCCTCGATTCCCCGATCTCCGATTTTCCGATGGCACTGTCCTGTCGGGACTTTTCCCGATGGCTTTGATCTGCGACACATGTCCTCCTATGATGGACGGACCTGATCTCTTCTCGCGAAGTCGAGACTTCAAATGCACCGGACGTCTCGTCGTTAGGATCCGCGATTTTCCGAATCCCGGAATGTCGATGTACTCTTCTTTCGGGAAATTTTCCGAAAGCCTCGATCTCTGCCACGCGTCCTCAACAGATGGATGGCTCAGATCTGCATCGGGGATTTCACCGTGGAGATTCTCGATCCCACGATTTGATGAGATGACGTGAGCTGGGCCCCACGATGGAGTTTACCTCCTGTTGGGATTTCAGAGTTTGGAGTTTCGAAGTGCTTGAGTCTCTTGTCCTCAAGATTCGCGATTTGCCGAATCCCGATATGCCGATGGCCCTTTTCCTTTTCGGGATTTTTCCGAGTCCTCGGAGTTACGCCACGCGTCTAGGAGAGATGGATGGTCCTGATTCAACCTCGGGATATCACGGTTAGCGATGCTCCAAATTTCTGTCAACTTGAAACTCCGATGCCGATACGCTGACGACGCCATCAATGTCCGCCACGTGTCCGGTCAAAAATGGATGGCTGAGATTTTATCGTGATTTCGCGTATCGCGATTTCGCGAGTTGCGATGTCAAATTTCTTTGAAAACTTGAAACCCCGAATGCCGAAATGCTGACGAACGCATCGATCCGCTGCCACCTGTCCTCTGAGATGGACGGCTCACAGGTCTTCTCGGGATTTCGCGATATCACGTATCAGAGTTTTTGGAGAGCAGTTTCCTTTGCTCGTCCAACTCCCGATTCTCGATTTTGCGATGGAATAGGATCTCGCCACGTGTCTCTTGATGGACGGTCAAGATGACGTCGAGATTTCTCAAGTGGAAAGTCCTCCTATGCGCTCTAGAGGGTTAAACCTCGTGCACTTTCTCGTTGATCCAACGGTTGTCGGGCCTTTGCGCAAGATCTGACGGCTAAAATGCTTTCGCCTTTGCCGCGCTCTCCTCGTCCCTTCTGGACGGGTTTCCCACTCTGGATTCGTTCGAGGACGAATCTTACGGCCTCAGTGGTTGTTCCTTGCACCTGAGACGCGTTCTTTACACTTATGGAAGAAAGATTCGTGAATCTTTCAGAGATTTGAAAGAATTTCACGACTTCTTCGTTGTCTGCTACAATCTTTGACAGATTTGAGCGAATTTCCTAGAATCTTTAAGCACTCTGCCTTCTGCATGAATCTTTAACAAATTTAGCGAAATCTGCAAGTTCTTTAAACATTCTTTCGTTCTGCAGCAACTTCTGTGTCAATCTTTGACGGTTCTTTGAAAACACCGTGCAGGTTTCTTTAAAGTTTCTTCTTCTGCGTTCTCTGCTTCCTCGTTCTTTCGAGCGAAGTACGCTCTGCAACCTCTGCAAGCTTCTTACGACGATCTTTAAAGAGTATTACGAACAGCTCTCCAAGCCTTGTGAAAAGGCTGTGTCGCGTGCTCTCAAGATCCGTGAGGCTCTGCGCTGTGAGGATCGAGTTGCTCTCCTGACTGTGTGAAGAGGCTTACGCCTGAAGCTCTGATACCATGATAAATTGTGAAGCAAAGAGAAATGCAGAGAATATAGAACAGTATATTGAAATGTATGAAGAAGTACAGAACATAGAACTTAGTTACAATGTAAGATGGTTGAGCTATATATGCTCAAGCAAGACAAAAATAGAAAGTACAACTGTCCAGTACAGCTGGCAGTGTACGGTCATACTGTTGAGGGTACAATATATTTAACAGCATTGATGTCAAATGATTAATGAGGTCATTAATGTCATATTACGACATTCCAATACACTCAACATTTCCAATCTATATATATATATATATATATATATTAAAAAAATGGGTGCATTGTGAAAAAGTAAAAAGTGAAATGGTGGTTTCAAACCCATGGGTTGGGGTATTTTCCCATGGTTTGGGTTATTTTCCCATGGTATTTGGAATTAATTATTTAATGAATGAACATGTCTCTTCATGAAGGGTTATGAAAAAGTATAAAAAAAGAAAGCATTGAGAGAAAGTGAGGGTGCGGAAAATTGATTGGCAAAGATTGAATTGTGAAATCAATTTAAGGTCATCTTGGAATTTTCGTGATATTATTTTTCTCGGATGTTTCAAACATTGAAATTTGAAAGAGACAAAGCAGAGATATTGGTGTACATTCGGTACAAATTTCATATGTTTGTTCGTTATACGTTCAGAGATATTCCCTGTGGAGTTTAGGGTTCCTCAATCGTTATGAAATCCGTTTCAAATAGGTCATATTGGCACTTTCACTATAACTTATTTTTTGGGATATTTTAGACTTTTAAACTTTTCACACATAGTGGACAGATATTGATATATATGCGATAAAAAATTCATATGTTAGTTCCCTATAATTTCAGAGATATGCCCTGTTGAAGTTAGGGTTCATGAATGCTCTTGAAACCCATTTGAAAAAAGTAAGCTTGAAACTTTTGATATAACTTATTTTCTGGGATTTTTCAGACCTTGAAACTTTGCAATGATAGAGAAGAGATCTTGGTGTACATTTTGTACAAATTTAATATGTTAGTTTTCTACCATTTCAGATATATGCCCTATGGAAATTAGGGTTCTTGAATGCTCCTATAAGTGTGTGATAAAAAAATTCATGGTAGAGCCCAAGCAATCCCAAGAGTTGCTAACCACGCGCTCTATTATATGAAGGGAGTTATTAGTTATAGGATTCAATATAAAAGAGATGGTGAGAGTTTACTTCATGATTTTTCTGATCTAGATTAGGAAGAAGATGTAGTGACAAGGAAGAGAACTTTCAATTACTATTTTATTTTTGATATAGGCATGATTTCTTGGTTTAGCACAACACAACTAGAAATTTCCCTTGGCTCAGAAGAAGCATAGTGCTTTACAACTTAATCTTCTACATGTGAGGCATTTTGGCTTTGTAAATTGGTAACTTATATAACCGGTGTGATGTTCCAGTCCATTGTTATTTGTTGTCATAATAAGAGTTGCATTAGTCTCTATAAGAATCTAGTTTTCCATGATAGTTCTAAGCATATTTATATCAGATATCATTTCCCGAGGGGCATGGTACAATGATATATTCCTTCATATCCATAGGTGGTGAATGTTTTGAAAAAACCCCTAAAAAGTGAAAATTTTAAGTTGTTGAGAGATAAATTGGTGGGATGGAGAACATGTTCATTGGAAATGCAGAGTGTTAGTTTGTTTCTTTAAATATGTTTTCCATATCATTTCCTTCATTTGACATCTTTTCCATTTTTCAGGGATTTCCTAAATTTTAAGGACTTATATTTTTAGACAATGAGTGGATTAGTGATTAGTCACCAATTTAGGTTTTCATTAATAGAAGTGAGGGTGCCACATCTAGAGATTCTCATGAGAACTATTGAGACTACTTACAAGTGAGTAGGAGATGAGGTACCACCCCTAGAGATATTTTCTCATATTTTCTCTAGATCACTTTATGGAGGGAAAATAATTTTTAGTATGTTTGTCTTCTAAGTGGGACAACTTCACTAGGAGAGTTAGTTTTCCAAAAATAAAAGAGTGAATTAGGAATCTTTCTTTAGATGAGATGGTGATTTGTATCTATCCTCCACTTGGTTGCTTATGAAGAGATCCTGGAGATTTGAGTCTAAGTTAAGTGATAAGAAGTCACCCAAGGAGGCCATTATCTTTAGCTAGGCTCTCCTCCTTTGTTATTCATTTTCTTAGGCTATTGAAAGTTTTCTCATTTCTCCTCTAAATTTTGGAGAACTAATTTTGTAATTTCAGCAAGGGAAAAACTTAGATGCACTGCTCAATAGTTGCCATATTGGTTTCAATTTTAGATATGTTGTATCTCTTTCCATAATATTTCATTCTATGATTTCGGTGTTCAACAAGAATATATTTTAATTGGTGTTTTGAGAAATTTTATATTACAAATTTAGTTTTATTTCTTAGGAATCAAATATGCATATCATGAATTGAAAATTTTAAACATAGTGGAAAAAATTCCTTAGCTAGCATCAATGTTATAAAAATTGGACTAGAATTGATAGAACTAGTTGATTGGACTGATTTTGGGAGGTTTCTAGTTGGGACTGGCCTCCCAAACTGGAAGATATCATTTATGTTCTTAACTAGCCCTGGAATGGTCCAAAAATCAATCAATTCAAGACAAAACCTATTGGCCTGACAATTTTTTCACTTTTATGTCTCCTTTCCCTTGCCCCAAAAAACTAAAACTATAACTAAAACCCTACAACTACCATAAAACATAATTTTTATCTTTTTAATTATTCTCCCCTTTTATAATGGATGAACATATCATGGATGTCTTGCAACTACTTCCACCGCCACATAATATATACATTGATGTTTGACCTTCAAGGGCATCAACTCAATATGTTGATCATACCCATGTAGAGAATGTAGAGGATATAGATTCAAATGATTATGTACTTTGATTTGATTGTAAAATTTTGTATGATCATTTTGACTTTGTAGGCCATTTAAAGCCTTAATCTTAATGTATCTTGGTTCAAGTATGTATTGCACTTAGTGCCATTTTTCCATATTCACCTTTTAAATGTTATATACATGAGAAAACATTTCATATATATATATATATATATATATATATATATATATATATAATCAAAATTTTGATATTTAATATATTTTTTGTTAGACAAGTTTTGTCTCCATTTTTTTACTAGTTTTGGTTTTGGGTTTGACCAATTCAGTCAATGGTTTTGTCTTGATAACATTGTCTAGCACATCACATCCATACTCAACCAAATTGTGATAAAATGTTTCCAAAATGGTTGGACAACAAGGCTTATTTTTCCCATCTTTAAAGGAGACGAAAAAACAAGTGAACTACAAAACCATTATGATCATTGCAATCTTCACCAAGCTCATTGGAAGGATAATGAAAACAAAAAACAACTAGTGGGAAGAAGAGAAAGATAAAAGGGCCACATGCTAAGATGGATTTAGACAAAAACACAACCATTGATCATTACCTCACCTTAAGTCACATAATAGAGGGACACCAAAGATGAAGAATGATGGTTTTTCTTCGTATACTTCAAAAAGTCTTTTGAAAATTTGGTAAGAGAATTTTTTTGGGAGAGGTTAGTGGGGATGGGAGCCCTGAGTGAGGGGTGACTGGTGGTACACAAGTTGTATGAGAAAGCCCATACTAAAATAAAAACCAAGGATAGTTTTTGAGAGAGATTCAATAGTGATT
>JASDQU011176865.1:7843-34462 GCA_032191745.1 Picea mariana
GGCACTGAAGTTGCGGAATGAGTTCTTAGAGCATCGCAGGGACGACTCTATCCCCCATGGAACCTAATGTTAGCGATATTTCTTGTCTTGGGACAAGAAATAGAAACAAGACAACGAAAATCTCGAATCCCCGAGAGTCAATAGGGACCGTCCATCTGGAAAGGACGCGTGGCAGGAGATCAGCATTATCGGGGAGGGTCCCGACAGGGAAGCGTCCATCGGAGTTGAAGCCATCGGGATATCGGAGATCCCGGGAGTGAGAGTTTTGTGCATTGCAGAATCGCGATACGGGATTTTCCGATCGTGACAAAGGTGGACCCCAGAAGAGGTCACGTGAGAAAAGGACAAGTGGCAGGCGAAATCGAGATTCGACATATCACCAGTCCCGTGGACTTATGCTTTTTGGCATCGAAAAGTGCCAAAACTCCGACGGAGGTATAGGGCTGTGGTCTTATGAGGGATGGTCGTATGGACCAAAGAGCCTAGTCAGGAGGGCTAGCGCATAGAAAGGTGCTCATCGGAGAATTGGTGATCGGGAGTTCAAAGGGTCAAGAACTCTTGACAACGGGGAACGCGAAACCCCGAAACCCGATACGGAGTCGGGGAAAAGTCATGGTGAAGTATAGGAGACCGTGAGGAAAGAAGAAGAGACCTGTGGACTGGGTCGGGTTTTCATCAGGGATTCCATTTAGGGATCTAAAAGCCGCTTCGGCTCAACAGAAAAGGAGAAAGAGGGTGGGTGAAGCCTCGCGTCACCCATTTATTGCAGAGTATGGAGGTCCCGGCTGAAATTTACCCAGGAGGGTCCCTTGTACCGGTTCTCTTCAGGAAAGCCAGCCAAGTCTCCAACTCACCAGAGGAACCTGCACACGCCAGTTCAATATTCAAAGGGCTCAACTACTCCCTGACGTGAGCCATACTGAATTAAGGAGGCGTATGACAGGGGAGCAGAGAACAGATTTGATTGAGGCAGACTGACAACCCATCCTGATAGAGAAGCTCCTCAACGTCAAGCATTGAATTCATGATATGATCGCGCCTTTAGCGCCTGAGTCAGTTCCAAGTATATATAGGCGTTTTCGCCATTTTGTAGAGGATCGATGGTTGAGCAGAGCTCCCGGTGGTAAAGCTTTAATGAAGCACTGATGCTTTGGTTATGTATAGACTTCTGAGATTTCTTGCCTTATGAATGCCAGTTTCTTTACATCTTTGTTATACTGTGTTAGAGCAACTCAGAATTGGAGGATCTAGTCGAGTTGTAGCTGTTATAGGATGATGTTGTAATGGATCATTGTAATAGTTACGGAGTCTCTAATCGGTTCCTGTGATTTCCTTAACGCTGAATGACTTGGAATTGGAGGGTCCAGTCAAGTCTTCTATTCAGTTTCTTGAAGCCCTGAACCAGGAGGATCCTACGTTCAGAGTTTTTCCCCTACAAACCGCTATAAGCCTGTTGCCCAGAGCTGTTTGTTCACCTTTCTTACTAAGTCTTCCACCTGCTCATCTTTTAATCAACCCACTGGCTGAAGTTAGGATTCCAGACCTCTTTTGTTCTTTACGTACCAAATCCAGTCCCCGAGTTAGAGTGATATCTCCTCGAATCTCTACCCATTTGATCGCCCATTTATCAAACCGTGACATAAAAAACTGATGGGTGTTGGGCTCTGCTTCTGCAAGCAATCCAAGAGCGACTTCCGACGCTAACAAAATGAGTACCTTATGAAAAGGGTACTCTATTGTTAATTGGAAGTCGGATCCAATTGATATGCTATGGAATTCCTGGTACCATTTGAGATTGTCAGTGAGGCATCCTTAGAGAGTGCCCACATGGGAAGCCATAGTATTAACAATTGCAAGTCCCGCGCAGGAGGAACTCTACCAATGGCAGCTAGCAGCTGAGTAGAGCCAAAAGAATGGAACATATTACAGAGACAACGATTACAATGGCCATGCCCAATTTGCAAGGTGCCCACATTGCCTTGGGAGCAGCTACGGTCTCTGGGATTCCATCGCCCGCCGACCATCTTGCTCACAATGAACCACATGTAATATTTTGTTTTTCTAAGATCTATGCTATCACCCACCGATCATCTTGCTCACAATGAACCACATGTAATATTTTGTTTTTCTGAGCTCTATGCTAATTTCAATTCTTTTGAGTACCTATTTATTTATTTAATAAATTGATTCAATTTTTAAATTAATTGTCATCAATATAAAAAATTGGCCAGTGGAGGATGGTTCTATTCTCATTGTGTTTTGACCCTGACTCACTCCAGGTCCAAGTCTGGGGATTTTGGCAGAATGGATACCATGCACACTTGACACAAAAAATATGAAAATAAGGACCTTTCAAACAATTTCTCAGTTCTGGGTTGGCAGTGACTGAAATAATGCACCTTTCTTTCTCACTCACAAGAAACCTGCTCCTGTTAGCAAATAATGAAAAGTTCAAACGCTAAGCACATACCTTTTAGAACAAATGTGAATATCAGGAAGACAAAGAACACCTCAAATGTGAAGTGGAAATATTTCTTCTGTGAGATTCGAACACTCAACCAAAAGACAAACATATGTGAGCTGCAGAATCTGTGCAGAAGCAGGGTTGACAGAATTTGCTTTTAATTTTATGGTCGCACGCAACGGTTGATAAATTGAGCAGCCGACCCACACCCACACTTTGAAATTGAGAGTGGAAATGCAGAGACCAATTGGGGTTTTCTCCCTCTGTTTTGGCTCCCATGCGGTGAGTCTTGCGAAGAAACTAATGGCATAGAGATGTCAAATGAACCTGGAAGCCGGCGCCTATCAGTAGCAGTTTAGAGACGGTATAGTAGGAGTAGCAGTTTGAGTCCGTGAAGGAGAACACAGTGGTTATAATATTTGTCGCGCGGAGATAAGATCTGTCATTTGGTGATGAAAAAATGGCAAGTTCCCTTGAGCTCTAGACCGTCTACGAAAGCCTTGAAGAAACCTCCCCTTAAGAACACCTAACCGATCATGTGTCCCTTCTAATTTGCTACTTGTGATTTCCAGATCCACCGCCTCAATGCCCCTTCGCTCTTCACACATACTCTTTGACCTTTCGTCAATACCATTGCTACGTGTCCCTTCTAATCTGTGTGATTTGCTGCTCCACCACCTCAATGTTCCTTCACCCATAAAGCTAGAACCGAATTTTAGCATGATCAATAGTAGTTATGTGAAGTGGTTTCAGTGGGGACTTGCATCTGCGAATCCTCCATTTGCATATGCGGATCCGGATCCACCACCGAGAGTCCCTGATCTCTGCCACCAACTGCAAACTGTTATTGTTCAATAAGTGGCGACTACCAGGTTTCCTCTTCATCTTTACGCTACAATTCTATTCCTCCATACCGAGAGATCATTTGAGGTATATGATTCAAGGTTTAATTGATGCTCTTGCGGTAGCTCGATTTCAAGTGGTCTATCAATTGTGTTCGAACTACAATCAATGATCTATTTGATTTCTTCTCCAAAAAAGAAATATAGAGATCTCATGGTTGTAAAAGAACTCAGCCAGATTTGATCACCATCATCTCCTTCCTCTTTTCAAATGATATGTTCACCTACACCTAATTCCTCCACGCCCTCTTTCAAGTGCAATCTGTTCTTTTTAAATCCGTAGACAAATCATGGTTTTTAACTTTGATATTCTTATGCAATGAACTTGTGTTCTCCTCTTGTATTACATGAAATAAACAGTTTTGTTTGTGAAGGGCCAGATTGGTGACCACACCATGATCAAGCAGGTCATTATTGTTACTATGGAGTATTACCTTGTATACCATTTGACCTGGCTCTAAGGTAGAGCTTGACCTAGGTTTTATTATGAAATATATTAATATATTGTGAGCACTAAGATGCTTAATGTCTTAGATAGTTGAAAGGGGAATTTAGGGCTACATTGAATTCTACTAGCCATTGTGAGATTATAGGTCATTATTGTTACTATGGAGGATTACTTTGTATACTAGTTGGCTTGGCTCCAAGGCAGAGATAGACCTATATTTTATTATCAAATATATTAATTGATTGTGAGCATTAAGATGCTTAATGTCGTGGCTAATTGAAAGGCGAATTTAGGGTTACATTGAATTCCACTAGTTTTATGACACTACCTGTAATATGGAAATGGTTATTCTTCTTCCTGATAGGTTTCAAGAGCAATCTTTTATTTTTAAATCCATAACCATAGATAAATCATAGTTTTTCACTTTGAGATGCTTATGCAATGAACTGGTATTCTTCTCTTGTATTATAGTAAATAAGAAAAATGGTTTATTTTAAATGGCTTATGCATGTATGCTCCCCCTCTCCCTTGCTCACACTTATTTTAGTGTTTCCTCGTCACTCGCCAAGAGGGTGATTCCTTACCTCAATGCTTGCTCTGCAATAGGCAAACCATTGAGATATACAGTAGTAAAAGCCCATATTTTTCTAGTAATTTACATAGTTTTCTTTGGGTGTCATTAATATAGTTTTCGATAAGATTTCTGATCATTTTTTACATATATACATTAAAGATATCCAGGTTGTTCTCATAATGAATTTCTGAACTTACGGAGGAGAGGCTTGCTAAAGGAAATTGGAGTAGCTCGGACTTCAATGTGTGCATCGGTGATAAGTGATCCCTCTGTGCAAGGTTTGTTCCTTCTCTCTGCATTTTTTTTCTTTTAAATGATGGGTGTTTGTCAAATAAATGCCAGTTTTGTGCTCTTCTTGATTTGAATAGATTTTTTTTTAGTGTTCCAATATTGGTTTTAGAAATATGATTCCGTGGGAATGGGTACAATCAACAAAATTTGTAAGTAGTATGTCTGGGTTTATCAATGCAAACTAAGGTGATTTCGAGTATTTCAGCTCAATCCCCTCTAAGTTATTATCATTAATTTAGTGGAGATGTAAAGGTTGTTTTAAGTTTAATATCTTTCCCAATTTTTATTTTGTTGGTGCACACATTGTCATCATGGATGAGGAGGTCTATTCATTTATAATTTTTCTCATAGTGGTGCTTGTTAAGGACACTTTTTCATGGGGCGAGCCACAAAGGTACAGGAGGGAACAAATTCAAGTGACACACACACTTTAATATGGTAAGCCACAAATGAATGAGAGTGCACAAATGGAAGCGACATAAATATGAGGAAAGGAGCTATTTTATGGGGTTACAACATGTATGCAATATTTGTTGATATGCACATAATTTCCTTTCTGCTTAAAAAGAAATTACATTCAATTTCTGAGGAAGATGTACAGAGTGTTGTTCGAATATAACCTGGGATATCCATTTGGATTGAGAGGGCAGGGTCCCTTGTCAGGCTACTAATTCCACATAGATGTAGTTTTAGTTTAAAACCATAAAGGTGTTGTTTTTTTTTCTATGTTCCGTTATTGTTTGATTTAGTGTGTTGGGTTGACTTCAATTTTACTGTTAGGGTTTTTGCGGTTTTTTGGGGGGTTTGATTTGATCTGCGACATTGGGGATTAGTGTCAAAATATGGGTCTCCTACAACATTTATGGTTTTAGCTCAATTTTATAAAGCCGACTTTGACTGATTTATGTTTTGCTAGATTAAGGAGATGGGTTGGAGTTTGGAAAGCATGGAGAAACTCAAAGAAGAATCTAATGAGATGTGAATCTTTAAATGGGCGATGCTATCTAGGAAAATTGCAAGGTACGAGATTGAGTTGTACTTTCAAAAGTGCCTAAAAAATTCGCTGAAGATTGCAAGGATATGTGAGAATTTTAGGTAGTTGTGCTGAAGATTGTAATGAGATGTGAGACTTTTAGGTAAGTTACTAAATTGGAGACTAATCAGTATGAGTTTCAAAATCATGAAGAACCTCCGGTGGAAATTATACACCTGAAACTTTAAAGAGACGATGCTATCAATGGAAATTGCTAGGTAGGATATGATTGGACTTTGGAAAGCGTGGATAAAGTTGATGATTGTAAGGATATGTGAAGCTTTATTATGGATGATGCTATCCATGGAAATTGCAAGGTTGGAGATTACTTTGAAAAACACATAGAAATTACATCTGAATTGACAAGTGTGGATGTTTTTTTCACACATTATAAACAATTACATGTCATTATGAATCACATTTAAATGATTTTACCAATAATTTGTGCTTTGTCTTACTCTATGATAAATATGAGAATAAAAAACTTTTTACCTTGAGATTGTTCACACTTAATCCTTTAAAAAGGAAGTCCAAACACCATCGATATATCTTACATGAGGCATTACATTTAATGGCTTTATTATATTTATTATGAAATCTAATCACTCACTTTTACACATTACCCATTTTTATTCAAGTTATTTCTTTGGGTGCTAGAAGCTCTAACATATGTAAAGCAAATTCAATTCATATTGTGGAATTTTTATACCTTAGGTTTTATTCCCTTTTCTTCTAACCCAATTCCCTTCTTTTCTCACTAAAGAAAAATTTACGAAATTTCATTCTTTGGAGTGAACCATCTAGATAGCTCAAGGAAACATATGAAGTGTCAAGTAGTGTCATTATGACATAACCGCATGTAGTAAAGGAAAAGGCAAGAGTGTTAGAGGCAAAAAATGAGAAAGTAGAGGCTGATAAAACTGGATTGTCACAAATGAAGCTTGCAATAAGTCTAATTGGTGTTGTCTTCTGTCCTCCATGACCACAATGACTAGACCAATTATATATGTAAGGTAAATTCAAACGCTTTAGTGGTGGCATGAAGGGTTATATAAAGAAATCAATTCTCTTTAGTACTGGCATGAAGGTTTATAGAAGGAAATCAATTCGTTTTCATGATCAATGTGTTTATTTTGTAGTTGCATGCCCAAATCTGTTGAGTCACCCAATTTCACACAAAGGTTGTATAGGCTTCATTAAATGAAACTGAGAATGAAAATCTAAATTGTTGGCCCAAAACTTTGACCACTGACTACATCTAGCTACATCACTTTAAATCCTCCCAAAAACAAAATCTCATGGTCATTAAACAAAATAACCACACCAAATCACTTCGGTGTTTCCTTTCCCTAGCTTTGGGGGTATGCTATTTATTTAAAAATTAAATGTATTTAAAAATAATATTTATCTATATAAATATTATCCAAATAAATTACAAAATAAATTAACAACAATAAAACATTTTTGTGTTGAGATGCTTTCTCTAGCCCAACATGAGGGAAATGCGTAATTCCTTTTGGGCTCAACATGGAGTTGACACACCATTTAAAATAAAATCAATGTATATATATATAATGAAAGTAAAAAAAATCGTATGGTTAAAACATTTCAATGTTGTGCTACTGAATATGGGGGAGATGTGAAATTCCTTTCGTGCTCAATATGGAATTGACATGTAGATCCATCTCCATGTTCATGAAGAGAGATTGAGTGCCTTGAAGTGAAAACTCTTTTTACATTGAAAAAACTTAGGAAAATTTTTCACCTAGAGGGATTTGATCATTCTCGAGATCTCGACATTAATTTTAAATTCTAAAAAATATGACCCTTACGTATACAAACATCCCTTCTTGGATGGTTTAAGTGGTTCTATCCTTCTTCAAGCCCATAACATAATTATCATAGGAGATATAATCTTCACGGTTTCCTTGAAAGAATTTTGGGGTAGCAATCCTAGTAAGGATCTGTTGGAAGGGTATTTCAACCACTAGATTGAATCTCATCAGTTAATTGACATAGAACCCCCTATCTCAAACTTGGATGAACAGATGAAAAGAAAATGATATGGTTTCCAAATGATTGGATAGGTTTTTGATTGCAGAAAAAATGATGGAGAATCCTTGTATCATCAAATCATCTGTCCTGGTGGGGGGTTCCTCATATCATATGTCCATTCTTCTTAGAATTTCAAAAAATGGCTTCAAACCCCTTGCTCCCCTCAAGTTCAATCAATCTTGGTTGAAGGAAGATGACTATAGGATACTTATAGCAGGTAAGTGGGTTCACTTGAAGGAGGAATTTGGAGCTTCCTTTATGCAACAAACATAAGAACATATTGAAAGGGTGAAACAAGTCTCTGTTTCTTGGTCGTGTGCCTTTAACATAAAAATAAATGATCTTTGGAGGGAGGTAGAGATCAAGATACCAACTTTATTAGTTGATAAACCTATAGATTCTCTATCTAAGGAGGCAAAGGAAGAGATATGATGTATGCTAGCAAAAAAAAAGAGATTTTGGATTTAGAAGAATCCAGATGGAGGTTAAAGAGTCGAGCGGTGTGGTTATAGGATGGTGATAACGACACCAAAATTTCCCACAATTATGAAAAAAATCGAAGACATCTAAACTTGATAGTGAAAATTAAGAATGGGGAGGGGAAGATGGTCTCTTCTTTTGAAGAGATTTCCAAGGCACGAGTGGATTTATTTTTAGGCCTTTTTACGGAGCCTACAGGCTACCCTATATTAGAAACCTTAAATGTTTTTTAACTCTTTCCTAGATCTATAAATGAGGATATGAATGAATCACTACGGACTGGGATCAAGGAAACAAAAATATTGGCAATGCTTAGGGATTTCCAAAAACAAAAAAATATTGGTCTAGATGGTCTATTTATAGTATTTTATGACATAATTAAAGAGGATATGCTAAAGGTAGATCAGGAATCTCAATCATCAAGTAGATTCCTAGGTTATTTAAACAATTTTTTTTTATCTCTAATTCCGAAAAAAGGATAAACCACAACTTTTGAGGATTTTAGACCAATCTCGTGTTGCAATCTAATTTACAAGTTAGTCTCCAAGATAATATCCAATCGACCAAATCCCATCCTAAGTAAGATAATATTTGAGGAACAATTTGGGTTCCTTGAAAAGCAACAAATCCATGATGCAATATCCCTAGCATATGAGGCCCTTCATTCTCTCAAGTCAAAAAAGAGGCCAGCTTTAGTCCTAAAAATAGACATGTCAAAGGAATACAACAGGGTTGGATGGGTTTTCCTCAGGCTAGCTCTCATCCAAATGGGAATGAATCTACACTTAGTGAACTGGATCATGGGCTATGAGGAATCAATCTCTTTTGTTTTATTTTTATCAATGAATCTCCTTCCTCTTTCTTCAGGGCATCAAGGGGACTCTGACGAGGATGTCCTCTATCTCCTTTTTTTAATTTATGATCATGGGTGAGGGATTGAGTAGAGTCATTGCAAAGGCAAAACAAACAAGTCTTCTGAAAGGAATAAAAGAATCCTTGAAGTTTTTCTAACACATTTTATTTTTGTTGACGATATAATGATATTTGGTGCAAGTAATTTAAAGGAAACCCAATAGCTAAAGTCAATTATGGATATTTTTTTCACATCCATGGGCCTACAAATAAATATGTAAAAATCTTCAATGTTTTTGTGTGCTAGAAAAGAAAACCTCCTTAATCAGATGGATGACATGTTACCTTTCAATGGAAAAAACATAGAAGCAGGTCTCAAGTACCTTGGTTTTGAGTTAAAACTGTGTGGTTACAAGGTTAATGATTGGCTGTGGTCCCCAAAGAAAATATAGGAAAGAATATCCTCTTGGACTTTTCATCTTTTGTCACAAGATGGGCACCTAGTTCTCTTGAATTTGGTTCTAAGAAGTATCTCGTTTTTTTTTGGCATCCATTGCAAAGATCCCTAAAAATATCCTCAGTCACATAAGAAACGCATGCTTCCAGTTCTTATGGTTGGAAAAAAAGATGAAGTCAGGATTCCTTTTCTTAATTGGACGTATATTGCAATGCTGAAGCAGCTAGGTGGATGGGGAGTATAAAACATCTACTGGTTCACTAAATCACTGGAGGCTAAAATACTTTGGAGGCTAGCCCATAATTCATTGTTTTGGGGTCGGGTTATGGCTTCCAAATATTATCTAGGTAGGATTATGATGGAATGGCTCAGAGGGATAGTCAAATTAGTGATGGACCATTCAATTGTATGGAAAGTCATGGTTGACACAACTCCGATGATAGGAGATTGGTTAACGTGGAGATAGAAAATGGAAAGAGTATATGGGTAGGAGAAGTGTTAGAGTTTCATGGAAACATGCACAAGAGACCTAGTTAAAACAAGTACAAACAAATCTTATCAAGAAAAGGACAAGAGATTCAATATGGAAGAATGAGAAAATATATTCACACTACTCCACTGAGCTAATCAATCATGATATAATGAATGAGTGATATACACTCATATAGACAGAACATTCCATAATTAAGAAAAGTGAACAAGCAGTGAGATTTTATTAGGAATCCATGCATAATAGTGATGGTCTAAACTAAAAAAGTCTAAAATAGAACTAGCTCCAGTTAACTACCACTGAACTAGTGAGTCAAAAAAAAAAATATCTCCAACACCCCCCCTGAAGATCACTATGGATTAATAAAAAATGAGTCCCGAAAACTAGTCCATATTAGGTATTCATGTACAATGCAACTAATAAACCTTGAATGAAAAATGAGGAAAGAGAAAAAACGAGGTGGGAACAAACCCCCCCCTCAAAAGACAATGCATCAAAAGAAGAAAAGACAATTGCTAGGCAATTGTGTTCTTCACTCCAAGATGATCTTGCAAAGTCTGAAACTTCAACCTAGTGAAGGTCTTGGTGAATATATCGACAGTCTAATCAGAGGAAGTACATAACTACAAATCAATGATCCTGTCATGTACTAGATCTCTGATGAAATGCATGTGGACCTCAATGTGTTTGGTTCGCTTTTGTTGTACCGAGTCTCTACAAAATCTTAGTGTACCTTGATTGTCATACCATATGGTAGTCAAACAATAAATACTAGATACCAAGCTCGGTAAGGAAGTGTTGAAGCTAAAGTTCCTGAATGAAACAGTTGACTACTCCTCTATACTTGGCATCTGCAGAAGATAAATCAATGGCTGATTGCTTCTTACTTGAGCAAAAAATAAGGCCTAACCCTAAACTAAGAGTGTACCCAAAAGTGGACTTGTGATCTGTGCCATCACCAACCCAATCTAAATATGTGAATCCTATGAGATCTAATGCACAACCAATTGCATAGTGAATCCCATAACTCATGCTTCCCTGAACATATATGAGAATGCATTTGAAAACCTTCCAGTGTAGATCATGGGGCTCCTGCATGTATCTAGAAATTGGTCCTACTTCTTATGAGATATCCGAATGGGTGTGGGTGAGACACATAAGACTCCCCACTAAATGTTGATACAAAGTGATGTCAACTATTGGTGTATCCCTACCATACTCAAGTTTGATCCTAGATAAGAAGGGTGTAGGTGCAAAATTATAATCTGTCATGTGGAATCTATCTAGAAGATCCCTAGCATACTTATCTTGAGAGAGTTTGATGCTAGAAACATCCTGACTAATCTCAAGACCATGAAATAAGTGAAGTGGACCCATGTCCATCATAGAGAACCTGCCATGCAAAATATCTTTGACCACAACAATGGATGAAGCAGATCTACCAGTGATCAAAATATCATCAACATAGAGCACTAAAATATCAAATATTCAAAAGTCCTTAGTATGTAAACATTTCAATCATATTTACATCTAACACAATCATGTGAAATAAGATAAGAATCCATCTTTCCATACGATGATCTAGGTGCCTACTTGAGGCCATAGAGCGACTTCTTCAGTTTGCAGACTAAAGATTAGTTCTAAATGAACTCCGATGGTTGTTCCATGTATATATCCTCTAAAATATCACCATGAATAAAGTCATTCTTCACATCCATTTGGTGAACTTCCCATCCCTTGGCTGCTGCAATGGCTAGAACCAAGCGAATGGATTCCATCTTTTCTACATGAGAAAAGGTCTCATCATAATCTATCCCATGAATCCTACTAAAATCCTTTTGCAACTAGTCTTGCCTTGTACTTGCACACCTGATCATTTTCTACTCTCTTGGTCCTATAAACCCATTTGCATATGAAAAGTTTTCTCCTTGGTGGAAGTGGAACCAGATCCCAAGTCTAATTATTTAGGAGTGAGTTATACTCCTCCTGCATAGTTGCTTCCCATAATGGATTTCCCACAACCTCATTGTATAACTACATATAAGAAGATTGAATCATATAGAAATGCATGGGAATTGTTGGTTTAGAAGATGAAAGTAGATGAGAAGAACACTCATGATGAGATCGAGTCCTCTTCGAATACAATGGATCCCCTCCAAGGTCACCTGCTTCTTGAAGTGATGACTTTTCCCACTTGGGAATATGCTGAAGCTTCGACGCTGGCTCCTCATATGGTTGTACTACCTACTCGTCTCCATGTACAAAATCATCTGAGTCTGAATATGTAGCATCTGAGTGCATGAAATCATCATCTTTGATGTCTGAAACTGATGGAAGCACAAGAGTCTCTGCATGCTACACTGGTGGTACATGCAAAGGACTCTCCTCAAACTGAACACTACACTCAATGATGAGCCAGTCTGTAGAGAGATAAATCAACATATACCCCTTCACATCATCTGGATATCCCACAAAGATGCAAGGTGTGCTATGTGGATCTAATTATTTCCTCTTTTCAAAAGGAATATGGTCCCATGCATGAGATCCAAAGATGTGGTCTCATCCTTACGATTCTCCCATTTGGTCTTCTTAATCACTCATGTAGGTTATGTTTCTGTCGCCATCGTTAAATTGTACAATCCTTTTCTTTTGAGTTGGAATTCAGTATTTGATTTCAATTCAAAATAATTATATAGTGTGAGAATTATCACCAAATTTGATTGAAAAATCGGTGTCGTATCCATCCCTCTTATTGGTTTTGGAAATCTTGAAAATTAACCTCAATTTGCAAGTGAAAAATCCTGAGAAATCACTGCAAAAAATCAATTTTGGAAGAGTGTCATGCCCTATATGAAGGACACAGAGTGACACTATCACACCCTATCTGAAGGAAACAATGAGACACATTCACACCCTATTTAAGGCTAAAGTACGACACTGCCTATGAAACTTTTAATTTCCTAAGTTTCCATGTGATTGTCGCACCTTTCAACATGAACATGGTGCGACACTGTCAGATACACAGATTACGCTCGTTGAAACTCCAATTTCTCTCTTCTCTGGATTGTATGGTTTTCTCCAAGCATCTTGGCTCTAATACCATGTCAATGTTTCATGGAAACATGAACATGAGACCTAGATAAAGCAAGTGCAAAAAAAGCTTATCAAGAAAAGGATGAGAGATTCAATATGGAAGAATGAGAAAATATATTCACACTACTCCAATGAGATAATCAATCATGATACAATGAATGAGTTATATACAATCATATAGGACATAATATTCCATAATTAAGAAAAGTGAACAAGCAATGAGATTTTCTTAGGAATGTATGCATAATAGTGATGGTCTAAAATAGAAAGTCTATTTAGAACTAGCTCTAGTTAACTACCACTGAACTAGTGAGTTGAAAATAGAAATATCTCCATCAAGAAGATCCATGGGAAGGAGATACAAATGATTGCAAGTTGTCAAATATTTTAATTATATAAGTATACAATGATGTCATTTACACTTTATGGGATGCTAAAATGGAAGGAATGGATGAGGTGAGAAGAAAAATGTGGAAATATTCATAAATGTTGGGGCTGGAAGTGGACCAAGTACTTCAATGGTATATGTATATAGACATGCTGAAATCCAATTTCATCAGCCTTAGGGAAGAGGACGTGGATTCCTTATGTTGGTTAAGAAACCCCCTAAATGGAAAATATTACATTAAGATGGGATACCTCTCAATAGCATAAGAATCCTATGGGGGACCAAAGAGATGGTGGTAGGAGGATTTATGGAAGCTACATGATCCTATAAAACTAAAATTGGCTTTTTTTCTAGTGCTCCTCCAGAAGTTTCTTACATGGGAAGTCAGGAGAAAATGAGGTTGGATTGGGCCAAGATAGTGCGCTCTATGTAAATTAGAGGAGAAAAATGCTCCCCATATATTTTTTTCTCTATCAATATGCAAGGAAGGTCTGGAAAATGGTCACTTCAGTTCTTAAAGGAAATAAACATGATCCAAATGATAACCTGGAAGAATGGTATTTCAATTGGAAAAAATCACAACTAGTAGGGGATTTTGATTAAGCTCTTTGTATTTTTATTTATTTCATATGGTGGGAAATATATTTAGCCATATTTCAGGAAAAAGTCATTCTATAGGAGGGGATGGTAGGAATAATTGTCAACATGTCCTCATAATTTAGAAATAAGAAAAACAAGACAACCCAATGATGCCAGAGTTACAGGAAGGGGTTCTGTGGGTTTTTTTGATGGGGTGAGTTAGGGACACCCACCCCTCTATGTAGTTGGGGTGGTCATTCATGTTTCCAAATATCATTTCTTCAATATTTTCTACGCATCGAGAAAAATGATCAAACATGAAGGTAAAACTCATGGAATTATGGACATTATTGTTTTATGCAAATTTGTTGAAGCTAAGGAAAGTTCAAGTGTTCAGAGACTAAAAAATTGTAATAGACTAGGAAAACAAAAAGATCCATATTTAGGTGGTAAGATTGTAGTCACCCCTATCCAACATTAAATCCACCATGAACGAGTTCAAATGGTGTTCTTATGCACACATCTACTAGGATCTAAAATTTTAGGCGGATGAGCTGTCAAAAGATGCTCTTCAGTTGGATATTGGTTTTTTCATAGCTTAAGAATTTTCCGATGGAAGTATGTGTGATGAAAAATATTTCTTATTGTAGTTTCTCTAGATTGATATGTATGAGGTAGGTCTCCTCCATCTTGTTGAATAGATGCATTTTTTTTTCTTTTCGATATGTACAAATAAGATCTGGTATCATGATCAATATGTAGAAAAGTCTCTTTAGGATAAGAAAGGGAAGGTAATATGAAGATAGTGACATGTATGTCAATATATTTTTGTTGCTGGTAAATGATCAATCCCAACAGGGACATAAACATGTATACTCATTTTTAATGAATACAAGGTTTTTTTTCTTCCTGAAATATGTGTGTGTGTCTGTGTGTGTATTTCACTCAAGTTGATACAAAATAATTAATTCATGGAGTTATTCAATCCCAATACTGTCAGAGATATCATATACTGGTGTCCTTTTCTTGATAAATGCATGATCTCTGGATCTTCTTTGTCAAACAATTTTATAGTCCATGTGCATCAATTATTAATTTTTCTCTCTTCCTGTGCAATCTACCTTCCAATCCCTAACTATGCATTGAGATTCGTTTTTCCAGTATAGAGAAACCCTAATCCTAATACCTCACATTTTCTAGGAAATAATTCATGTTCAACGAATCCCATGTGTCTATTGGAGATTCTTGACTATTGGCATTTCTCCTGAGAGAAAAATGTACTGGTATTTGGATTTTCTTCTTTGTTCTAGTTAGAGGAACATATTTTGGTGTACATATTACTCAATAGATTTATTGTTGTTATTGTAACCTCTTAATAAGATGTCGTGAGTTCGATTAGCCGTATGAAAATATAAAAGAACACTAAGGTGGTCTATTTAGGTCCCCTTTGTTCTAATATTTAACAAGCCACCAATATTGACTCATTGACATAGTCATCGATGTTATTTCCATATTGGGGATCAAATCCCATGGTACTCTTGCTCTTCATCCATAGAGATATTCCTCAGAACTCACATCGACAAGATTTGTATGATTCCATTTGGCATGGTTAACTTCGAAGGAAGGAGTGGGAGTGTAATGCAAGGTGAAAAAATTTATTATTGGTCTATATTCGTTCTTGTTGTCATCTATATGATGAATAATGTAGTGGAAACCAAGGGTCTCTCATTGGAGGAGAATGAGTGTGCACCCTTAGTGATGCAACTTAGGTTATCATTGGAAGAGATATAGTCTTATGAAGTGTGATAGAGGATTAGAGGCACCTGCAATGTTCCACATATTTAAAATTTGCAATCAGTAGTGTTAGTACTCTGTAAATTCTATACGGTCGATAGACAAATGACAAAGATAACTGTTTCAACCTACTTTAGAGATGGGCACTAGCCTGCTCAACTCAGAGATGGGTCTCTCTTGTCACTTGATATTTATTTGGAAATCGGTGGCTATATTTAGTTTGTTTTGGGGGGTTTTATAAATTTTCTAGCAAGGAAGAGGAGGGACACTCGGGGCTATGGAGTCAAAATTCTAAAAGTGAATGAAAACAATGATTGGCCGATAGAATTTTCCAGAGGATAAAGTCTAAATGAGGTGATGAATCTGAGTTATAAATTGAATTTAAACAGATTGTAGGAAGAAGTAGAAAACAAATAACTGCATCATAGCATTACTGAAATGAATTTTGAATTAGCTAGGAAGAAAAATACATAGTTTAAATTGCTTAAGCTAAGAGCATCATAAGATGAATTTTAGGCCTTTAACTCTTCAATTTAAACAGAAGAAAATGTCAATGGAAATGAATAACACAGGAAATACATACAATGAAAGGGTACAAAACTCATATCACCACCATTATAATCTTTTCATAGAGACTTCAAAAGCTTATGCATATGTATTCAATTCAGCTCCAAAAAATTACAATTGAGTTCATAATAACTAAAAAGGTGCCCTTTCACTTATGCCAACATTATTTCATTTGGAACCTCTAACACTTATACAATTCGAGTTCCTTCAGTGTGTAACCGATTACAATAATTGAAATGAAATGTTTCATCTTCTTCACCAAAATAGAAACAATTACAAATAGAACATTACACGTTTTAACTGATCTCCTGTTTTTCAGGAGAAAAAATAGGCTTCAAAATGCCACCTGTAATTATCAAATCGTAACAAATGTGTAAAATATGAGAATGTTTTTTGTAGATAAGCTCGTTCTGAAGAAAAACCTCTCTCATTTTCTTGAAATGCATCTCCATCTGGTCAGAATATGTGTCACAAGAACATGTCTCGAACATGAAATCATAATAGAAAAATATGGCTCCAATATTCCCTCGAATCTCCCAATCCGTGACACTCGTGTGAAAAATAAATGACGTTAATGTTCTAGGGTCTGTTCTTGACAAGAACCTCCTTTGGATTTTCAAAAATCATTCTGGTTCATCCAGAAATCGTCTTGTAAGTCTCAACTGCTGCGAAAACTGACTGCCACATCCTCTTTGAAATGTCACTTGTGCTTTTTCCAAATCTAATTTTATTTATCCATATTTTTCTTAAATATTTGGGAATAATATATTTGAATAAAAATAATCCCCAAATATTTTTGATCCTTTAAATTTAAATTTTCATAATTTAATTCATGCCCATGGTTTTGAAAAACCATTTATTGCTTGGTGGTTTTGGAAACCATGTCTTGTTTTGCCCAATTTACCATTTCACTGTAAAAAAAAATTATTGTTACCATTTCACTGGAAAAACATTTATTGTGTCATATTTTTTCCAATTTATTGTTTCACTGTGAAAACCATTTACCGGTTTCTTTCCCATGGTTTTGAAAACCATGTCTTGTTTACCATCTTTGGTAAAATACTTTTGATCTTCTTCCTTTACTTTTGTAAAACTTTTGGATAAAGAATTATCCAAGTCTTCTTTTCACGTGCATCTTCCCATTTAATTATTTTCCATGGAACTAAACATTTATCTCTTTAATTTGTAAAACTTAAATTTTACCTCTGTAAAACCTTTTCACTGTGAGGAAGAATCTCATTTATTGGAAATTCTATAATTATTATTGAAATGCATTCCTTGAAAATATGCCGCACATAAACTATATGATAAATGGCTGCATTTATTATATCGGGCTTGGGTTGGAGTGGTTTACTCCACACCACTTTTACCCCTAATATTCACCACATAAAGACACGTCTTCCCAACCAAAAACCATCGGTTTATATATCGGCCCGCCTTCACATAATTAACCTCGGTGTTAATTCTATGTCTGATATGTATGTGTGCCCTCCATCCACCCTTTGACTTTTCCAAATTATAAATCGAGATACGTGCCCATGATTTGACCCATAAATTAAATATTGAATCAAATATTAATACAAATATTTATATTAATAATAATAAACCCTTTTTTTATTTTCTAAGGACTTTGGGCATATGAGGCTTAACGCATGACTTTGTGGATAGGATTGTTGATACTGAGAGGGGGGTGAATAAGTATCAAGTGCAATTTAAAACCTTTTTCAAATTATACTTAAACCATTAAATTATATCCAATGATCAATGAACAATATTATAAGAGTTACACCAATACACCACAATACACCATGCACAATATATGAGATATAATCAATTGTTATTGTTCAAGGGAAGTAATGACTTCCAAAGGTAGCTACAACTCCAAAATGTAAAGGGAGGGATAAACCTCCAATAGGAAGATACAATCCTCCAATATCAAGAAAGGGTTGAAATCTCCATCGTTTTCCCTTCCTTACACCCAAGAATATATGAGAGATAATAAAACTTTATATTAAATCATCACCATCAACCAACTATCACATAGAACCTGATAATTCTTCCTGAGACTTCTTCAACTTCTGCAATTATTCAATTCTTGGAATACTCTGATACTATAGATAATATTACTCAATGTATTCTCTGAAACTTCTCCAAGTTTCACTCCTTGAATCCTCCCCAATAAGAAGTTATAGAGAGAATGGTAGACCTTGTTCAATTCTAGCTTATTCAGGAGAGCGAACTTGTACAGAATTCCCCGCACTCAATATTTAACATCAAATTCCGAAATGCACACACAAGAATCTAATGAAATTGGTCTCACTTCATTTGGATTCTCTATGAAGAAGTTATGAGTGTTTTACCCGAAACACCTTTTTATTGACTAGCTTCAGGACTGGTCAAAAACCCTATCTTCCACATAGTGTATCTCCAAAATTATAGCAAATAAAGAGATGAATTTTTTACCATAGGTACCTTTATATGTCTTCTCAATAGCATATCAATTTCACCATCTGAATCGTTCTATAAAAAAAAGTTATAGAGAAAATGGTAAGATGACCTATAAATAACATACCTTAACACATCACCAAAAGACTTCATCCTCTCTTGAAATCCGACCTTCTTTACTTTTGATTTCCTCTAAAATTCGACTTGTATATAAAATGAATGTATAATGATATGTATTTATACCATTTATGTCACTTTATTTTAACATTAGGGCCGACTTGGCACTTTCTTATTTTGTAATTCTTTTATTTAATTGTCTTCAGAGCTGACTTGGCACTTTCTTATTTTGTAATTCTTTTCTTTAATTGTCTTCAGAGCTAACTTGACACTTTCTTATTTTGTAATTATTTTATTTAATTGTCTTCAGGGCCAACCTATATTTCCTTCTTCAATTCACTTTTTCATATTCAAAAATTCATTTCTCCTCAACCATGAGGATCCACATGATGAGCCACATACCACCAGAAACAACATGATGTATATTATCCATCCATGGGTGTTGTATCTGCATGTGCATTGTCCTTCATGTCCAAACACCTTCATCAATATTTTGGTCCAAAACCAATGACTAGGGTTGACATCAATGACAAAAACCAATATTCCAACAAGGATAAGGGTGCTTAATAAAAGGAATATTTTTTATTTTCAACGGGAATATCAAAATAAGAGTAAAAATGAATCAAGTGATGGAACTAAGGGATTTAGATAGGCATTAAGGCTAGGTATAGGTTTGGGATTTTTGCCAAATTTTTAACTCATGGAGGACTTGACTATTTTGGATGATCAGTTGAGTGAAGGATTTAGGTGATGGGAGCTTGACGGAGCTGGTGAAAATGTTTTAAAATCTGAGTGGAAAGATAACACAAGGAAAAGATGCTTTGGGAAAATTAATTCCAATTAGTAGGTGATAACATAGGCTCCAACTGGGGATATTATCCTCCCTGTGAGGTAGAAAAGAACTCGTAGACCCGGTGCCTAATCCATTGGGCTGCTCCCAAAACATGTGTGTGTAGCCTTCTCTGACCTGTCACCAGTGTCTGCTGAAAACCAAATTATGCACACTGCTCTCAACTGGATACTGAACACTGAATACACAACTAATATCTAATTGTACACACTATTGGAAATCCAAACTAAAAATTTCTTGACCAACAAGATTATTTTCACACTCCTATCTACTCTAAAACTGCTGAAATGAATAATCAATCAAGTGATGCTAAAGTGCCAATGCAACCAATCAAGCAATTGGCTTCCCGATTTTTCTCTGCTGACATCTTTCTTAAGCAGGTAGACAAATGTAAAATATGGCAGCTGAAAACAAAATTTGAATCCAAAATCTGAGCTTATGAATGAAACAAACTCCTCCTTCATTGAAGACTGTAATAGGATGGCCACAAGATCTTGAAAACCATGAAAAATGATTTCTTCTTGATGAACAAAAACAATAAGACAAACCTCATTCATAAGTGTTTGTTGCTCTTGCTCTATTTCTTCAGTTCTGAGAACATTTTCAAATGAAATGGAAGCAATATGTTTGTCTACTCTTCCATGCATATCAACAAAAAACATTCATACATTCTTGAACTTCTTCAAATATGACAACCATATTATGTGCATCAAGGCTATCCTCTTGTTCAGGTTTTATTAAACTTATGGAAATTTGTTTGAGGATTGTCATTTTGACTTTCAAATGAATGAATGGAAATACGTTCCTTCTCATAATCTTCTTGCAAATGTGAAAATCTAATAGCATGCACTATTTCATAGTCTAGAGTTCTCATGGATGCATTTTCAAAACCATGATTCTCAAATGAATCAAATAAAACCACTGCCTCTTCATTATCTTTATGTATTTCTGATTGAAAAGTGACATACACTGTTTTGTTGCTTTCCTGAAACTCTATGTCATTTTTTTGTTCACTGCTTGAAGTCTCCATAGATGCAGTTTTAGAATCCTCATCCATGTCTAGGCAACTTATAATTTGAATAACCACATCATTCATAGGGGAAGAAAGACAACTTTGAAACACTTTGTCTTGTTGAATATCTTTATCAATTTCAGGAGAAAGAAAATAACTTTTAACAACAGATTCTTGATCAACTTCATCTTCAACCAAAGGAGGGGCTACTATTTGTTGTTGGGATGAATATTCATAAAGGGCTTCTATGATTTCATCATTCATATACTCTTCATCACCAAAAACATTTTTAAGGTACTCAATGAAATGTTCGCAAAATTCACAACAATCTTCAAACACCAAGAATGAAGGATTAGATTCTCCATGATTCTTAAAGAATGTTATGTGGAAATACTTAAGAGAGTATAAGTTGCCTGGTTTTAAACATTCATACCATAATCTTGCTTTCCCCTCTAAAGTAACCATAAACATTTTTATCAAACAATCCTCAAGAAATTCAACCCCCAACTTAGATATGTGCATGTGAAATCTAATCAATTGCAAGGCAACATCATTTCCTTTCCCATCTTCGAATTTAGGAAAATATTTTTGCAAATTTATGTGAGGAATGTGATTTGGAAAGCTAGGAATATGAGATAAATTCATTGGATCATACCTTGCAGATATTGAACTCATCTTCAGACAGTGGAGTCGCCAATGATGTTTTGGAAGATGGATTTTGCATTGAGAGTGGAGTCGTCGGTTAAAATTTAAATTTCTTGATTCTTCTACCAGTGGAATCACCTTCAAACTAATTTTTGATGTTTGGAGTAGCCAGAGTAGGAATACGGCCAATGTGCCTAAGTGTCTGCTGCTCTCAGACCTTAGAACGAAACCATGTTGTTCTCTCCCAGGGAAAATTTTTCAATTTCGTCCCCGACAACGACGACAGAATGTTAGCACTCTGTAATTTTTTTCTGGCTGATAGAAAAATGACAGAGGTAATTGTTTCAACCTACTTTAGAGCTGGGCACTAGCCTGCTCAACTCATAGAGAGCTCTCTCTTGTCACTTGATATTTCTATGGAAATCAATGGCTAGATTTAGTTTGTTTTGGGGGTTTTTATAAAGTTGCTGGCAAGGAAGGGGAGGGACACTCAGGGCTATGGAGTCAAAATTCTAAAAGTGAATGAAAACAATGACTAGTCGATAGAATTTTCCAGAGGATAAAGGCTAAATGAGGAAATTAATCTGAGTTATAAATTGAATTTAAGCAAAGTGTAGGAAGAAGTAGAAAACAAATAAGTGCATCAAAGCATTACTGAAATGAATTTTGAACTAGCTAGGAAGAAAAATACACAGTTTAAATTTCTTAAGCCAAGAGCATCATAAGATGAATTCTGGGCCTTTAACTCTCCAATTTAAACAGAAGAAAATGTAAATGGAAATGAAGAACACAGGAAATACATACAATGAAAGGAGACAAAACACATATCACCACCAATAGAATATTTTCATAGAGACTTCAAAATCTTCTGCATATGTATTCAATTCAGCTCCAGAAAGTTACAATTGAGTTCAGAATAACTAAAAAGGTGCCCTTGCACTTGTTCCAACATTAATTCATTTGGAACCTCTAAAAATTATACAATTCGAGTTCCTTCAATGTCCAACTGATTACAATAACTGAAATGAAATGTTTCATCTTCTTCCCCAAAATAGAAACAATTACAAATAGAACATGACATGTTTTAACTTATCTCCTATTTTTCAGGAGAAAAAATAGGCTTCAAAACTCCACTTGTAATTATGAAACCCTAATAGTTGTGTAAAATATGAGAATGGTTTTTGTAGATAAGCTCGCTCTTAATAAAAACCTCTCTCATTTTCTTGAAATTCATCTCCAGCTAACCGGAATATGTGTCACAAAAACATGTCTCAAACAAGAAATCATAACTCAAAAATATGGCTCCAAGATTCCCTCAAATCTCCCAATCCATTACACCTATGTGAAAAATGAATGAGGTTAATGTTGTAGGGTTTGTTCTTGACAATAACCTCCTTTGTATTTTGAAAACTCATTCTAGTTCATCAGGAAATCGTCCTTTAAGTCTCAACTGCTGCAGAAACTGTCTACCACATCCTCTTTGAAATGTCACTTGTGCTTTTTCGAAATCTAATTTTATTTATCCATATTTTCCTTAAATATTTGGGAATAATATATTTGAATAAAAATAATTCCCAAATTTTTTTTATCCTTTAAAATTAAATTTCCATAATTTAATTCATGCCCGTGGTTTTGAAAAACCATTTATTGCTTGCTTCCCGTGGTTTTAGAAACCATGTCTTGTTTTGCCCAATTTACAATTTAACTGTAAAAAAAATTTACTGTTACCATTTCACTGTGAAAAACATTTATTGTGTCATGTTTTTTTCCAATTTACTATTTCACTGTGAAAACCATTTACTGGTTTCTTTCCCATGGTTTTAAAAACCATGTCTTATTTACCATCTTTGGTAAAATACTTTTGATCTTCTTCTTTTACTTCTGTAAAGCCTTTGGATAAAGAATTATCCAAGTCTTCATTTCACATGCATCTTCCCATTTAATTCTTTTCCATGTAACTAAACATTAATCTCTTTATTTTGTAAAACTTAAATTTTACCTCTGTAAAACCTTTTCACTGTGAGGAAGAATCTCATTTATTGGAAATTCCATAATTATTATTGAAATGCATTGCTGCACATAAACTACATGATAAATGGTTGCATTTATTATATGGGGCTTCAGATGGAGTGTTGTACTCCACACTTTTACCCCCTATATTCACCACGTAATGAGCTATATGTATGTGCACCCTCCATCCACCCTTTGACTTTTCCATATTATAAATCGAGATTTGTGCCCATGCTTTGATGTGATGCCACAAATTAAATATTGGATCAAATATTAATATAAATATTTTAATAAAAATCTTTTATATTAATAATAATAAACCCTTTTTTTTTTAATTTTCTAAGGACTTTGGGCATATGAGGCTTAACACATGACTTTGTGGATAGGATAAGGGTGCTTAATAAAAGGAATATTTTTTTATTTTCAACGGGAATATGAAACTAAGGGTAAAAATGAATGAAGTGATGGAACTAAGGGATTTAGATAAGCATTAAGCCTAGGTATAGGTTTGAGATTTTTGCCAAATTTTTTACTCATGGAGGACATGACTATTTTGGATGATGAATTGAGTGAAGGATTTAGGTGATGGGATCTTGACGGAGCTGGTGAAAAAGTTTTAAAATCTGAGTGGAAAGATAACACAAGGACAAGATGCTTTGGGAAAAATTAATGCAAATTAACAAGTGATAACAAGCAGTACGTTGAATAATTTTAGAGTGTCACTTCCATATTGACTATCATAGTTTGTAGATAAAAGGAAGGAGGTTCAAGCTGGCATATGCCATTATTTGTTCTTTCACTCTTGAGAATGCTCACGCGATTTTGAGTTAAATTGGGTAGCTTTTGTCTGTTGTAACGAATATTGGTATGTTGTCAACTTGGCATGTGTAAGAGAATTTTATTATCCTACTTGAATGCCACTTCCATCCTGCATTACAACTTCATTGTAGGTTTTTCCAAATTTTGAAAACTTCTCACACAAAAGTTTCTCAATTCATATCCTATATTCTCAACGGTTTCTTCCATCAGAGTGTGTAGGAAAAAAGGCATTCTCTTATTTCCATTGTTGGTTTGGTGCTTAGTGGAAAAAAAATTATCCAGAATGGTCAAATAAGATCAAGCATACCCCGATATTCAATGATATTTTGGATGACATTTGTGATGGCGACACCAAAACTAGCAAACTGACAACATACAAAGAGATTTCCATATGGAAAAATAAAGAAAAGAAAGATTATGCCTTGATTTCTACTTTTGTAAGTGAAGAGGTGATTCACCATATCATATATATCAAATATTCTTGGAGTGATTTGAAGAATTATAAATATTTGTATGATTTACATTAAAAAATAGAGCTAATTCAATTGTTGGTGATTCTCTTCAACCTTGAAATCAAGGATAATGATCCCATGGATTTAGTTTCCGAAATTAAAACCATTATGCATGATGTTGATATTATTGGTGTAAAAATTGATATTTCTCTCATGACCTTCATCAAGGCCCTCTACCCACATAATCTCAATATCTTAAATCACTTCAAGATAGTGGACAACTAAACTCCCTCGATTTTGACTATTTGATGGAGAAAATTGTAGAATGTGCGAAGGATTTTGGGAAGAATACAACTCATCCCACTGGAGAGACTGTGTGCCTTACTTAAAAAGGGAAGAATCAATCACATGATTCTTCAATAAGATTAGGAAGTAAGATAAGACGTCGAAAGAATAATTTCAAAGGAAGGGGGGTTAGGTGTTAAAATAATGTAACTGCAAAGTGTATTCTTATTATTATTTGATATATTATTCATTGGATCAATCCCCATTGCAAAATTATCATGTCAGTTATTATAAAGGACCAAATACCCTTTTGCGGATTGGTCAAAAGATAATTGTAATAGGAAAAATAAGAAGTCGGCCCCAAAAAATATTAAAGGGGCGCTGAATTATAATAAAGGTGGTTATAACCACGTAGTTGGAGAAGTCGGCCCTGCAAGTGAAGAGACACTTCACACGTGCCAGTCTAATATAAATAAGGAGGCTAGCACCTCACTTAGACACAACTCACTTGCTCATTTGGTGAGACAAGTTTCAGATCTGCAGTTAGAGAAGAAGGAGAGAGAGTGGCACATATCTAGGAGAGGAATTTTTGTATTATTTTAAGAGATCTCTTGGCATTGTATTGGCTATCTATATTAAGGAAGTTTTGTTGGGTTTTCTTCCCCTAGAGGGTTTCCCAGGATAAATGCTGTGTCTCTTGTGATTATGTATTTCTCAGTGATCTTGGATTATGTTATTGTTATCTAATGAAATGCAAAGAACTATAATAATGGCTTAAACATTAACATGGTATCAGAGCCAAGCTGAAGAGAGCATCTTTCACAAGACAAAAGTGAAAAACATCACTATTACCGTACATGAAAATTAGGGCTTTTGTTGGAGAGGTATTTCAGCCCTAAAACCATCTAGAAAAGTGCGCCCTCCCCCAAGGATCATTTTGGCACCTTCAGTGCACCTTTTAAGTGGCTAGATCTCCTGGAAAGTGAAACCCTAGTTTCATAAAGTACCAGAAAACCAGAAAACCAGAGTACCAGAAGTACCAGAAGTACCAAATTACCAAAAGTACCAGAAAACGAAAAGCACCAGTCCAAAAATCTACAGATCAAGTTTGAGGGGGTAAAAGTTGGATTTTTGAAATTTCGACTACACTAGCATACTCGCCTCAGCTCAGTGCATCTATTCCCTAGATCAGAATTTCAAAATTTGAAGTTTGAAAAATTAGGGTTTCCTCATAAAACCCTAAGTTACAGTTGCAGTTGCAGCCTCAAAACCAGTTGCAGTTGCGGTACCAGTTGCAGTTGCAGCTGCAGTACCAGTTGCAATCGCCCTTGAAGTTTTTAAGAGTTGGTAATGATTACCGCTGCTCCCAGATGGAGCCACTACCTGCAAATGCCATCAGAGGTATGTACTCACATATGTTTAAATGGTTAAACTTTAAAGAGTATTTGCAGGAGAAGGGATCTCTTGCCATAGATCTAGAAGGATCTCAAGATCCAACACATTCAAAGGAATGATGC
>JASDQU011176868.1:0-10036 GCA_032191745.1 Picea mariana
CTACATTGATAGCACTGTAGAAATTTAACTCTTAATATTTAATAAATACAAAATAAAAATAAATTTATATTAATTTTAAAAGAAATACTTATGTATATTTTTAAATAATAAAATCGAATCCAATCTACTTCGTTTTTTGTACAAAATCGAAATCGAATCCAATCTACTTCGTTTTTCTTTCCAAAATCGAGTGTCGATAGTACATTACGCGAATAAGAAAAGAAAAAGCGAACGATATTTGCTCACTTCAAGACTCGTGTTTGAATTTTGTGATAGAGACACGCAAAGAATCAACGAATTCCCGTCCCAACAAACCACTGGACATTGTCTGAGAGCTTCAAATTTGTACAGAAATGGAAGAGATGGCATCAGCGAAGGATTCAGCCGTACAAGCAGTGCCTATGTTTGAGGCTTATGTTCAAGACGCAACTTTTCGCAGATGGCTCTCCATCGCTGCTGCTGTGTAAGTGTTCTTATATTTCAGAATTATCTATCAGATTACTGAGTTAGTGTTTAGGGTTTGAGCAAGATAGCACTGAAAACCTGCGGCTGTACCCGAATAATCTAATAATAGGTTTCTGTCCCGCATGTGTCCGAGAGATACTATTAAAGAGCAGGAGAGGAGAACACCAGAAGAAGAGACGAAATGTGGGCTGTTTGGGAGAACAACTGAAGAAGAGATGTGCACTCTTTCTTGAAGAGAAACAAAGGAGAAGAAATGATACCCATGCCATGATGACATGGTTAATGACATAAGATAGAAGTCAAATAATGGTCGAGAATTGCCGCTTCTGTCGGGATAGATTTTTCTGCCAGAGTGTGAATCCGATCAATTGTACCCAACTGGGAAAACTTAAACCTATCGAATAACAAGCCCATCGGTCATTGCAAAGTTCCTTGATGCCGAGGTTATGAACCAACAAGACCAGGACCGCACTAACTGTTGATCCAAGGTCCATGGTACCACTCTTGACTAGAAAGTCACCAATTTGAAGTTTTGAACCCATATATAAAATGGTTCCTCATCTTGACAACGTCATCATACGGTATACAATGTTTCTCAAGAAATGTATGTGACTCTTTAGGCTGGAGCACATTCACAAACAATTCAAGGAGTTGATTGTTGGCTAAAGGTTGGGCACTTGCAGGACCTGTGGTTCACATCTATGGAAAATCAAACTTAGATTCATTAGGCGTCAGGCCTCTGCTTGTAGGTCTTGAGGGTCCTTACACTTGTGTTGAAAGGTCTTGTAGCCTTAAAATATCTTACAAAATGATCTACTAGTTGTTGAAAGACATAAATGGAACCTTGGTGCAAGGAAGGGAATCACATATGTGCTGCTGCTTTAAGGGATTAGGTAACAACTTTTGAACAACATCTTGATGCCGAACTCTGCACAAGCTAATGTAAAACATCAATATTTGTGGCAGTGTCCTGCCAAGAGCCTCACTGAGCTTGGGCATATTAAGGCAAAGGAAAGGACCAAGTTTCCGTAAGTATTTGGGGTGCCAACAAATTCTTGGGATAATTTCTGTACGCCATAGGAATCAACAAAGGGCACGTGGTAAAGGTGCATGATAAAGATTTGCCAACCACCATACTGATGGAGTTGCACATTCAGTTGCTGCAACAAATATGTAGTTCATTGAAAGGGAGGTGGAGTTTGCACATGATAAAGCACCCAAGGGAATTGTTGTGTATGAGTCAAGATTCTACCCTGAATGACTTGGGTGCTAGATCCTAGGTCATTTTTTGAACTTGTGGCTGGGATCACTGTCTGAACTTTGAAGAGACCTAACAGGTCTTTACCAAAAGGAGGCTAGATGCTGGAGGGTTGGGTGCTTGGACAGGAGGCACTTGAATTGATGTGTCTCACCACTTGAGGGTTGGTTGCTGAAATTGGACCCAATTGGTGCTAGAGACAAGTGCAAGAAGGGTTTGCTACAACTCAGTGAAAAGGGAAGGCAGAAAAGGTGGAGCAACCAAATATAAAGGAATGCCTTGATGAGAAGGGACACTAGGTAAAGAGCATAAGGGAGTCCCACTTGAATTTGCAGTGGTTGTTGAGGGCTAACAAAGTTAGGGTTCCCCAAAAACATGAGTATGATATTCCACTCCCATACAATGCCATGTGGGCCATCATGGACAAACTTAGCAGTCCAACAATTGTTTGGGAAGGAAGAGATGTAAAACAACCAATGGGATACTATTGGGAAGTCCTAAACTTTGGCTGGCGAAGAGGCTGAAACTTTTGAAGATAAGGATGAGAGTAAAGCCATTTCTACACAATCCCTACAATTACAAGAATTGAAGGTGAGATACTTAGGGTTTTAGTGTTTATATGAGATCCTAGTTTTTGAATTCTCTAAAGGGTGCTAACTTGGACAATTGAAGAATAAGCAATGGCCTCTTTGAGTTTGGAGGGTCCCTCAGGGGATCTAGTGTATTTGTTAAAAAATGAAAAAGAAGTTAATTGCACATAGTGTGCAGATGTTCTCATTCTTGAGCATTATTTTGATAATGAAGGTCATATAGGTAGTGAGCTTTAACTAGCAAATAAAGGAGTAGGAGGTGTTTACACCGTCATGGTTCCATGCCACTTTGCAAAACGAGCCCAAGGGGAAGCTCCCTTTGCCAATGTGCATGGTAAGGATGCCAACAGTAAAGATGTCAAAGGAACTTGCCATGAGAAAGTTGACTGTAAAGATGCTAATGCTAAAGCTGACTTCAACATTGAAGAAGCTTAGAGCAAAGGAATTTGTAACAAAGAACTAATGATGATGCTTATTGAGGCAAACAAGAGAAGCCTTGATGATGCCTATTGCAAACAAAGAGAAGCCTTTATATGTAACAGTTCCTCCATAAATAGTGGAGTGTTTGTCAATTGGGTGTAGCTTGAGTGGCTGAGAGAGAATGTCGTTTCCTCCCTTGTCTGGGTTCAAACTTCAAATCCCACTATGTGACATGCTTGCTCTTAGTGTGCCGATTGTTGTTGAGTTGTTGACTTGGCCTTGAGCCCTGAAGAATCCGGTTTACCCTGGGTACCATCCTTGGAATGAGGGGAAGTGCCTGGTGGGTATCCCCTGGAATGCATTCTTTGTAAAAGAAAATAAAAAATTGTGGAGTGTTAGACAGTAGAAATAATAAAGCAAAAGCTTTTGCTCATAGTTTTCATGATTCTATAGACATTTTTTATCAAGTCCTTCTATGAGCTCAACATTGAGGGCTATGAGCTCCTACAATCAGAAAGGTAAATTTAGGAAAACAAGAATAAACACACGATGTTCTTATGGGAGCTGGTTGAATCCAAAGTTGATGTAGGTTGTTGTCATCATTTCTATTTAGTTAAGGCCTTGGCCTTGAGATCCCCTGATATATGCGATACAAGATTGAAGAGGAGTTCAACATTTGTCCGGGAAAGTGTAGGCTATCTAGATTCTAGAACAAATTTGAGGCGTTCTGTATTCATGTGTTGCCATCTGCTTCTTTTTCCCGCCTCTTCGATTAATTTATATTAGTCCTTTGTGGATGTTAATTAAATTTCTCTTTTTCCTTTCTTTCTTCTATTGATGTCATGTTTCCACATTGATCTCAAATTCGTTGTTTCTGCTTTGCTTATCAGCTCTCCTCCTGTCGTTAAAATGTTAAGTGCATGTTAAAATAAAAACACGCTTCTTTAAGGATTCTAAAACGAAACAATGAGCTGGATAACAAATTTAACATGGTTTCTCATGTTGCAGGTATTTATTTGTCATATACAAAACAAACTGGCGTATGAACATTATGCCTATGCTGCTTGTTCCATACATAGGATTGAATTTGCCATCAGTACTATTCAATATTATACGGTATGTTGTCCGAAATTTCTTCTATGTGAGTTTATGTTCCATGCAAAATCCTTATTTTTATGTATGAGTTTACCATTTTCCTAGATAAGTATTTCTGTTGGTAGGGGTACATGTACAGTAGATCCCTGGTATTTAAACCTTCCAGCAGCATTACACTTTTGTGTACATCGAGACCAACATCGTGTTGTGTTGGTTTTCAGTGACATGAGCTGTGGTTACTTAAATGTAATACTCAGTCATTGTCTGCATCTTCCCTTTGATCTATTTGTGATTCATTGATTTGGTTATTGGAAGTTGATCAGAATATGATAGACTTAGGTGAAAATAACTTTATCTTGAATGCTCTACTACTAATAGTGTGGATTAATCCTTATATGCACAAAAATGATGTAATACATGATATTCTTGGACGACTTGGACAGACGATCGGAGACCTTTTCCTTGAAGAATAATTTTTTCTATAATGCTCTACCACTAAAGTAGGCCTTTCTAATATTCAAAAATAATTTAATAGAGTATATAAGCCAATATAGGAAATAAGAAGGGGTGAACTGGAAGCTTGCAGTAAACCACATATAGATGAGTAAATTGTGCTAACTCCTGAAGTTTTTTAAGGAGATAGAAAGTAGGGCAAGGAATCTTCTGGCTCAAGAAGTGGAATTTTCTCTATACATATGTAATGCAATTGTTATGACAATTATTAGATAAAATTAAACTAGATCTAAATGATGTGGAGCTGTCAATTCTAGACCTATTGAACCGGGGAGTAGGTTAAGCCAATTTAATATTTTTGTGTCATTTTTCCCATCAATAAATTTATAAACCACACAGGCTACAAAGTAGATGTCTTTATTGTGATACAGAAATGTTGATGGGGAATACTTTTCATTTTAAGATCTCGAGGGACCATAATTCAATTAATGAATATTAATTAGCATTTCATCATATTACCTTCATGAGAGGGAACCCGTGCATAGAATTGTAGTTTCACTTATTAGAATTATTTCTTAGTGCATTTAATTGATGATATACCTGCAATTGCATTTATTGCACATGTTGCATCCATTATGACAATTGCATGGAGTGCATCTAGTTAGGATTATAAATTTCTTTATTTATTATAAGTATAAATCCTTGTAATACAAGAATTAGAGCAAAGAATTTAATAGGTTTTAAATATATGGTCTTTCTTTCTCTCTCTTTGCAACTCTGGTAGGGTTTCCTGTGTCCTTCCCCTCCTCCTGCCACTTGAGTAAGGCTTCCCACACCATCCCTGTACTTTTCTGCTGACTTCTAGATTCTAGTCCTCTTCCAACTCTGGAAGGGTTTCCTGTGCCCTCCCTGTCCCCTTGCAACTCTGGTAGTGATTCTCACACCCTCCCCATCCTCTCCTGTTGCCCTTATTGTCCTCCTACAACTCAGATAAGGATTTGCACTCCCTCCCTATGCTCTACCACACCCTTCTCGTCCTCGTGCAACTTGAGTATGCCCCCCGATCCTCTCTTGTGTCCTTCTCATTTGCTTGCAACTCAAGTAGGGATTCCCATGCCCTCCCTGTCCTCTCCTGACCCCTCCACAAAACTTGCAACTTGGGTAGGGCCTCCAACACTCTCCTCATCCTCTTTGGCGCCGCAGATTCACATTGCAGCTAGAAGGCAAAGTGAACTGGTCACTCACGTGCATTGCCAAAAGCGCATGGGTTCCAGATTTGCAACAACGAAGTGAAAACATGATATTTCCATGCTGGTTGACCCCCTACAACTTGACAACTACACTATTGGTACTCAATCCTCAGGAAGATGTGTCTTTATGGACAAAAAAACCAAAGCCCTAATAACAACAATTAAAGAGCTAAAGAAGAGTGAGAAAAACATGCTTGAATTCATTTAGTTAATGAGAGACGGACTCAAAAAAGTGGAACTTGAGAATCAGGAATTGAAACAAGCAACATGAAACAAAGAGACGAAAGGAAATTGAGTCGAAAATGGTGGAAGGGGAGTTAAATAGTGATTTAATATTTCTTGTGGAGATGAAATCACTCATCACCAAGGTCAAGAAGGTAAAGACAAAAATCAAAGAACATATCAAAACCTCCTCGACTTGGGTAGAAATTGTAGGCAACCAGATAGGAATTGGGTCAAAAAAATTATGATGACTAAAGAGGTTTGGAACATTACACGGGGATCAGGAAAGGCAAAGCAGGCTTAGAAACATCATTACGAAGGGTGTCAAAGAAAAGTGAAAATGAAGACTCCATAAAAGTAGCAAGAGGTTGCCTCAAAGACGTAATGGGTTGGTTAGATGTGGTCTAAACAACAAAAATATTGGGGAAAATGCAGGGTTAAGACAACAAGGAATGACTGTTGAAGATAGTCCTTCAGAGTGTTTGAGACAAGGTTCAAATTGTAAGAGGAAGGGGCACCTAAAAGCATCGAAATGGTTCATCGATGAAGGCCCACCGATTCAAGAGGTAGAAAGACATAAAGAATGGACAAAAGTCAAGGAGGCAAGGCAATTGGTGATCTAGGAGGATCTTCATGTTCAACAAATTCAAGTCAGTTCCAATTTCCATTGAGAAGTTGTCCGCACAACAAAGAGCTCACATAGAGCTTTCCAACACAATTTGAACGAGGCCAAATGGACTTTGGATATGAAAGATATGGCTCGTTGAAGTTTTGGGCAATTGGGTGGAAATGAGAAAATTAAATGAAATGATTAAATTTTGAGCTTAGGTGCTCTTATATTTGTTGTTTTTAATGTAATAGGAAACTAATGCTAATGAGAGAGCTACGTAGCATTGTAGTTTCCTATTCTAAGGGGAATGTTGAGATCTTCATAGGCATGGTTGAGATTTTTCCTCATCTCATCCCTTGAATGGTGCTAGGATCCTAATTTAGTGGATCTAGAGAGTTATTCTTGTTAATATTATGGTAGTTGCGGGAGGTATTTACCCCCACGTGTGAACCTGACGAGAATAGAAGACTCCGAGAAGCAAGAGAAAACCCTAATGAGTTGGCTAATAACCCTAGAAGCCTTGTCGGCTCAAGAAGATAATTTATATTAAGTTATTAGCCTCCAAGAGAAGAAGTCGGCCAGAAATAATAATAATATACTGAACAGACACATATCCAGAAGGAGAAGTCGGCCCCAACAAATCTGGCAGAACCAGTATAAATACAGGGTGCCAGTTCTCATTTGATAGCATCTCAGAATTGCAGTTCCCAGTTTGGTGCGCACTACTGCTCCAGTTTGGTGCACACGTGTGGAGGAGGACTGCAGGTGCAGCTGCAACAGTAGCTATTTTCAGTGTTGGCTTGGACTATCAATTGGCGAGGGTTTGGACTATCTGATCAACTTTTTGTGATGCCCTATCCTTAGGGAAAGATGCGCTACCCTCTGTTTGGCTATCTAGCCTAGGGTTTGCTTCCGGAGGAATTCTCAGTCAAGGTTAAGGTGCTCGGAGGGAGGCTTCGGCCTATGGTTGGGTGACGAGGGTATCGTCAATGGTAAAACGAGCACACCATCTTCTATATTCTAACAGGTTATGGGCCCACACCCCTTCAGTTAGCCTAAAACGCTGGAAGGAAACATAGCCGCTAGACATTGAGCTCGTTGAGGAACTGCCGCTAGGGTTACTAGCAGGAACAGTTTCCAAAAGCACTGCAACTAGGGTTACTAGCAGAAGCAGTTGCAAAAACCCTAAACCTCTTGTCGAGGCACCTTAAGTGACAAGATTGACCTAATCTCCGGATAGATCAGTGTGCCCTAGCCCAACGCATCTCCTGGTACTCTAAAAAAGCCAAGACGTGAAGTTTGGATTTTCGGTCAAATCTAGGGTTTGACCAAGTCAAGCAAGTCACGACGAACTCTATGAAGTCTGAGAACAAGCTAGATGGAGCCTCTAACTTCAGAGCATGGAAGACAAGGATTGACCTCATCCTTGCTAAGAATAAAGTGCTGGATATTGTGAAAGGAAAGATCGTGAAGCCAGAGTTTAAAGAAGGAGAAGAGAAGGAACCGCAGAACGTTGCAGCTATGGAGAAGTTCAAAGATGTTGACATAAATGCCATGAGTATCATAGTGGATTCCATAAAAGACCACTTGATACACTACATCTCCCATCTTGACTCATCAAAGAAGATGTACGATGCCCTAACAAATCTCTTCTCAGTCAGAAACATTGGACAGGTTATGAGTCTGAAGAATGAGCTCCGTGACATGAAGATGAATGATGACGACAACATAACATCATACTTTGTAAGGATCTCCCAGTTAAGAGATCAACTGCAAGCTATTGAAGAGATCACTGCAGAAAAGGAATTGGTGAACATAGTACTCAATGGTCTTCCCAAGACATGGGATGCGTTTGCTGCAAGCATGAACACAAGGAAGGAGTACTCGACATTTGAAGAACTTTGGACTTGCTGAACTCAAGAAGAATCAAGGATCAATGCAAAAGAGAAACCCCAAAAGAAGTACGATGATCAAGCCTTCACAACAAGATTCAAGAACTTCAGGGACAAAAGAAAGTTCGATTTAAGAAGGAAGCCAAATCAAGAGAAAGACATTTCAGAAATACAGTGCTTCAACTGTCAAAAGTACGGTCACTACAGGAATCAGTGTCCTGAGCTAAAGAAAAGGAAGGAGAAACACGAAGCATCGATTGCCGAAGAAAAGGAAGGAGAAACACGAAGCATCGATTGTCGAAGAAAAGGAACCTACAAAGAAGACTAAGCAGGATGGAAGAGACTTCTTCTACTAAAAGGTAACAACACTCTTCTTATTTCTTGTATGCATCGTCTTTGTACATATCTTGTATATCTATCTTTTGGAAAATAATGTGTTCCAAAAGGAACTATACCTATGGAAGAACAACAAGATAAGAATGAATATCATTAGATAATACACATGAAAGGATGAAATACAAATCATGTGGAAGCTACTGCAAGATAAGCCGAATCAATCATGAAGAGACTTAGAAGTCAGACATCAAGAGGAATTGGAGAAAGACTTATGACGACAACTAAGACGGAAGCGTGGACTCTGTTAGACAAAGAAAGCCAATTATATATTGCAGAAGACAATGAGGATGCAGATGGAAGTATGGACTCTATCAGACGGAGAGAGCCGATTATATGCACTCTTACATGAAGCAAGGATTAGGAGGGAGCTAATCTTATCACCCATTGAAGATGATGAAGTATATATATCCATGGTAGTAGCCATGAAAGACAGTACATGTTCAGTTCAACCGCAGAAGAAAACCTCTTCGAAGACAAGCCTTAAAGTATTCCTGGTTATCCATCCAGATCCGTGATCCTATGATGAAAGGAAGAAGTGGAATCTCTAGAACATGGAAACTATAAGAAACTCCATGGACCCAAAAGTAAAAGAAAAACATGAAGATTCCAAGAAAGAAAAAGAAACCAGAAAAACCAGTCATTGTATCAAAGAATTACAAGATTACCAGCCTAATATGAACTCACTAAAAGCAATCAAGTAGAAGAACTGAAAGTCGTGATGAAGAACAGTGTATGGAAAACTTATGAATGAAAGCATTACAAAATCCAGAACCAAAGGTTCTCCCAGATGGAGGGAGAAGACTATGATGATTACTTGTTCCAGTACACTAGACATATCACTGCATGAGTCATTATATCATCCGCAACATCCACGAGTTGGAATTCTACATCAGATGAATGCAAAGAATATTCTCTAGAGAAATTGAATAAAGAGCGTATGAAGAGAAATCTCAAGACTTTGAGGCATATGTGAAAATTCTAGGTCCTATCAGCTTGCCTTCTTGGTCTGTCTTTGACCAAGCAAAGGCTCTAAGTTTTCACTGTCTTGTTTTAGTTTTCTGCTGTTTTATAACAGCCAACAGTCATGTTTCTTTTGAGCTGATTGTTATGGTTGTATTCTCAATTTGGGTGCTCCAGCATGTCGTTTTTGCCATAGGAAATTAGTACATGCAACTCAAAGAAATATAACACACCTAATACATCGTTTAATTGCTGATAATGAACAGATCTAAGAACTAATAGCATGCATTTGTAGACACAGTATTTTTGGTCAACATGACCCTGGACAAACCCCCCCCGGGGAAAACCAGTTTGAGATCTAAATGTATATATGAGGAAAAGCAAGTATAGGTTACAGTAAACACAATAAATGATGGAACCTGATA